>JACEGR010004073.1:0-93145 GCA_014170235.1 Listronotus bonariensis
ATATTATTAAGAAAAAAAGTACGCCACTGACATTTTTTGACGTTTATATATATTTTTTTACTTAAACAATTATTACAGCTTCTTAGTCTCCTATATTTTCTTCGTATCTTGCTTTGTTTTCGAGAAAAAAATTGAAGCCACTGTAATAGTAGGTTTATATCTGACATTTATTGCATGATATTTATGTCAGACAAAAATTCTGGCTAATATAAACCATAAAAAATTTCTATCGGACATAAATTTTTGACCACAACCACTTGACGATGGCTGAATACATTACGTGTGAAAGACAAAAACCGAAAATAGAATTAAATAGAATAAATTTTTGACCGTTTAAATTAGTCAGAATTTCTGTCTGACATAAATTATCATGCAATAAATGTCAGATGTAAACCTACCATAAGTGATACTAAAAAGTATCCATAAACAGCATTAAATAAAATTTAAGTAGATAAGGAAAATGACGACTTCCGGTAAAATACACGACAAAAAAACGGATTACTAATTTAAAAAGCATAGAATTAACCAAACAAATTGATATTTTTATTTATATTGTATCATAAAAAGGGTGTAAATTTATAATGGAGAAAAAGTGCTACTATTGTCCAGGAAAAAATGTTACTTTTCTTTCTACTACAGTAATTTCTTAAAAGGTTGTAGAAAACATTGATTAAACTATAGATGATAATGCACTTTGGATACAAAAAAATGTCATTACGATACTATACTTTTTCCAATAATTGTTTAATACTGTTTGTTTCGATTATTTACACAAAAAGACAGTAAAATGCACTAACAGAAGAAATCCTACTCTAGCTTTAATCAAAAAATCCGCTCTTTGTTTGGTCTTTTATTTAAAGGAGAGATAGATAAAAGGCTTTGTATTTAATAAAGTAAAAGCAAGAAAATATTTTATGTCAGAAAAATAAATAGCACAAGTTATATATTTAATATAAACGTAATTATTTACAAGTTGTGTTTACAAAAAGCTCTATGCCTACACTGAAAGAAAAACATTTTGTGAATATCTTTTAAACGGTTTAAGATGCATTTACTAAATTCTAAAGTCTTTGGAAGGTGTTATTGGGGGAATTTAACAGTTATTTCGCCACAGATGCAAAATTTCCTAGTTTTGTCCTACATGTAGTTTTTTTTGTAGTTAAATGTCTAACGGTCTTTTTATTGCAAAAAGGAGGCCAAATTAAAAAAAAAAACATTAGTAGCCAAGATATGACCTGACATTGTTGGTATTTAAAATAAAATCCTTACTTATTTTGATTTTAATTAAATGGACGTCCTAATTTCAGTTCGAGAACTCCTAAAAAAATTTTTATAAATAGAGAATTATTGCAAGTTGCCTTATTAAGCTTGGGAATTATTAATACCGGCCTTATTTAAATAGTGCTTTTACCCATAATTTAGAGTTTTTGCAAATCATGTTGACAGTACCATTAACCTAAAAAAGGGAAATAATTGTAGTAGGTTTACTTTATTGTTTTGTGTTGTAGGGTTTAACACAATTACAGAAATACATTAGAAAAAGCAAGGTTTTAAGTATTTTTACTTCCAAAAACTTTTCGATTTTGTGCTCGGCAGCCGTTTGGTTAGACAAACAGTTCCGAAGTTGAAATAAGACCAAAATAAGGCACGACCAAAAACCGATATAAATCAAGCCAGGCACTATACTTATAAAGGGAGTCCTTATCCTACCATGCATCTGCGCAAGCTCAGATGTCAAAATAAGGCCGGTATTATTAGTGCCTGGCCTTATTACACTGTGCAATAATTCTCTAATATTTTATAGTCACTGTAATATTACAAATAAGTTATGTAAATTTACAAATATTTTTTACACAACTTTTGTAAAAGTTGCTTGTAATTTTGTCACGTCCTACTGTACCTAAAAATAACCAAGGTCCAACGCCGTAAATTTACAAAATATTTTTTCACTGCATTGGAACTTAGCCAGAAAGTAAAATAATTTGTTTCTGTATTTTTAAAAAGCAGATGCAATGCATTGTGTAACATTTTTTTGCGGATGTCACTTCTATAATCGGATTAAATAAAGGTCGATACGGTTAGTACGAATACAAAATCGAGTTTTGGTCCAAACAATATGTTAATCCTGTAAACACAGGGTGCATCAGTTTGACAATATTGCGTAGATTATAGTTTACCTTTATAATGTACTTTGGGGCGTTGGTAATTTAATATTTTGTTGTATGTATATAGAGCACAGCGGTCTTCCTAATGATATTAAATTATATGTTAGGGTTGGTGCATAGGTAACTAAGGGGTTGGGCTTTGTTAAGTAGCTGTAAAGGACCAAGTTCCTATTTAAAAGAAAAAAACTCAAATATAGCTGAATACCAACTTAATTTGGTAGCAATGAGATATTATAAAATATTTTTTATTCAAACCAAATATACAGGGTGAAAACCTTAGGAATGCGATTCCCCGCTTAAAAATGGCTGTTGTATAAATGTTGGATCAAAAAGCCAACCCTTAGAGAAATGAAGCGAAAAAATGTCCCAATTTTTTTCTTCTAAAAACGAAAAAAGTACAGTATTTAAACTACCAAGTAATGTCAAATAAAGAAATATTAGACACGACTTATTAGGTATATATATATTTTATAGACATATTTTTTCCGCCCCGACACGTTATGATTTAGGTACGTTTATTTATATTTCAAACCGGCAAGTTTTACGAAAAATATACAAAAGATACCTAAAAAGTTTTAAATAAACCAGGAGCTTCATATTTATTTTTATAAGTCGTTGCGCAAGTTTTTCTTTATAAATCAAGTGAACAAGAATGATAGGAGTAGTCTATTTAAACCTCTTTTATTAATTCTTAAAAAGTGCAAAAATATTCAAACAGTAGATATTTATAATTATAAGGGAATATTATCATAGAAATGCATCATTTAAGCGTCTTTTACGGAGCATTTAATTTTAGAGATAAAAATTAAAATCCGATTTTTTAACCATTTCTTTACCGGTATATCTCTCTAATGGTTGACTTTTGACCCCATGCTTATAAAGCAAACTACACTTAATTTTAAACAAGAAATCTTCTCCTAAAATTATTCGAGTTTGTTTTAAAACACCCTATATAAAAAACCTTCTTGTTTTGTAACTCTTTAAAAAAAATTAACAAAACTTTTCTCCTCTTAGAATGGAAACATTTTGAAAGGAAGAAAAGGTGCCAAGATACATTTAAAAAGAACACATTTCTTCTTCTTCTTAAATAGCTAAACTTTGTAGGTATCGGTTCTAGAGAATGAAAATGACAGGAAGAATAACGTTGCGCTATACAATTATTGCCATTTCTTAAAATTATTACCAGTTTTATATAAAACATACAAACAAAATCCCTCACACAATTTAGCAAAAAATAAATGACTACATTGGGATTTTTTTATATTCTCTTGTATACCTTAATAAAAAAACTGTTCGAAATAAAATCACATTTATCATGTGCAGTATGTTTTACTGTATTATTGCGTAAATTTTGATACGAAAGAAATGTTCTGTATTGGTTTGGCGGATTTATTTAATATAAATATGTTATTTATTTGGGTACACGCCAAGTAAAATCAAAAAATCAAAAAAACAATTAAAATAAGTAACTAAAAACTAGTCACGACAAGGTCTCCCCTTTGTCAATTTAAAATAACATAACTGGTTGCTGGTGTACTTAATATTTATAACACAAGGTACTGAGTTAGTTAATTTTGAGTTTTCCTGAAGACACTTCAGCATCAAGCAAAGGTAACCATGTTGCGGAAGATTTGAAAACCAAAGAAAAAAATTTGAATTCAATTGATGCGGATTCGACATGAAGAAGTATTTTTCGTCAAGTCGGTGTCTCATACTTGATTGTACATCGAACCCTTAAGGGACGCGCACATACGTCGGCATCGGACGGACGGTACGGATCGGAAAAAATAGTTTTAGTGAAATTAAAGAAAGCAGTGCACCTATGTGCGGGCGTTTGGCACTGCATTTAAAAAATTCCGCGAGAATATAGCAACTTGAATTAAAATCCGGTCATTACCGTTTCATATGTGCGATACAGGTCAGAAATTGCGTTATTTGACAATAATTTAAGACGATTATTACCGAAGGGTTTTAACCTAGTGGTTTTATACCTAGGGTGAAAAGGCACTAACTTTTAATATCTACCTATGGTTAACCCATGACTCGCATGTGCGTGTGTGTCATTTAATTTCACTTGCCGACGTATGTGCGCGTCCTTTAAAGAACAGTTACTTTACCTATATCATGTCAACAGGTTTCAAGCTCTTTCGCCTGAAGATTTTCCACGAGAACATTTTTGGAATTGGTTTTTGGGTACCAAAACAAAACAATTTTGTAGCGACCGGGTTGTCAACAGATCAGGCTTGTTTTACAAGAAATGAAATTTTGAATTTTCATAGATTTCATAATTGGGCGGACGAAAATCCCTATGAACTTGTACAGAAAACTTCGCAGTATCAATTTACTGTTAGTATGTGGGCTGAAATAATTGGTAACCGCTTAATAAGGCCATTTTTGACCACATCGCTTAAAAGGTAAAAGCTACTTAGCTATTATAAGAGAGGATTTGCCCGACTTCTTGAAGCAAAGTGCCATATCAATCAAGAAGGAATATGTGTACTCCCAGCTCACGCAAGTCGAGTAGTGGTGAAACATTTAGTTTACGCCTCTGAAATAGGGAATGAAAATTATTTAAGGGAGCGTATTTTAAGCACCGCTAATAAAATACGTAATATGCCTAGAATTTTTTAACTGGTTAGACTTCGACGGTCTAAAGTTTGTGTAGATGCCAATGGTTCCAATTTTGAACATCTATTGTAATTAGTAATAGGTACATTTAATTGTAACTTAATGTAATTTGTTTAAATGTTCTGGGCTTAAATAATTTGACTGATATTATTTTCCTTACATCCTGTACAGTTAAATCTTTTAATTAAAAAAATATATATTCTAATTTCTTTTGGAAAGGTCATTATTCTTAACGCCACCGCATTTTTATATTTTGCATATTATTGAAGTTGCCTGAGAGGCAATTATCTAATATATCCTATTTTTATTACATAATAATAAAATATATTTTTATTATACAGGGTGTTTTAACAACAATAATTAACATAGAAAAAATTAATACTCTACTACTATACCTAGGTTAAGTAGTTTTTGCAATAATTTTAATTACTTTTTTAAAGCAACCATATTTTTGACATTTAATTATAGTTGTCGTGAAAATTATCCAAAACAAAGTCAATTCATCCAAAACAAAGTCATATTATGACTGCAAGAGCTGCTTGGACTATTTCTTTGTTGTTTTCTTCATATTCGCGAGGTTTTTTACATTTTCCTGATTCCCTGTTTAATGATATATTATCAATATTAGGTATTTAATTTTTAATGTTCCATGTTTACTGGGTAAACATAATATTCTTTAATGAATGTATCAGTGTAATTTGTACATTTTTAAAATGAAACTGAAATATGGGTTCTAAAACCATTAAGTAACCCCATTGGGCTCTCACTTTGTCTAATTGATAAGCATCCTCTCTTCTCAATTAACCCGATAATAAGGACCATAACCAGAACTTACTAAATTTAGTCCAGTTATCCAGTAATTTACTTGCAGGATTCATGATTATTGGGACCTGAGGGCAAGTCTAACCAGTTTTAATCACTTTGCAGCAAAATTGACCGTTTATCGCACTGCCTGTTTATTTCAATTCTAAACGACGGACCAAAATGGGCGTCACTAAAGTAGTTTTGGCTTATTGTGGAATAGTGGACATGTTTCCCATTTCCTGCAAATGATTTCGCAATGCCAATACTAAAGAGGATATTGCGGAATAGATTTACAATTGAATTGGGGGCAAAGTTAAAATAACGGTAAATCTATCGATTAACGGTAAAAATTAAAAAAAAAAAAAAAATCTAGTGGGAGCTAGTGTTTTTAAAAAACAGTTGTGCTTTTCTTTTTGTAGGATCTGACAGTTGGTTACGTGTGTATATTATATAAGAAGTGCGGCAACGTTTACCACAAGGTGTTTATAATTATTATAATGTAAAAAAATCGCACAGAGCAAGCAACACCCTAATTTAGAATTAGAAAAAAAAGTTATAGCTGGGTGCAAGAGAAAATGTACAAGATGTTCCTAAACCTTATGTCTATGTTCAAGAATATGATAAGAATATTTTATTAGAAAAACACTTCACAGTGTAGCGAGCTTATGGAACTGTTGGACAAAATTAATATATCCCAAACTAATAAAGAAGACATGTAAAATGTTGTATTTTTGTTAAGCTCTTTGGACGATCTTTAAATTAGTAATATAATATACAGGGTGTTGCATTTAAAGATATAATACTTTTTGTCTTACCCTGTAAATTTGAAATCATAATAAATATTCGTTTATTCATTCAAAAACTACCAAATTAACATAATAAACTGATATTATGGTTGATTTTGTAAAATAAAAATGAAAAAGTTAAGTGGTGTGAATTTATACTTGGACTTCCGGTAGTATTTATAAATGGTCATACAATAAGAATGTCCCATCCTTAACTGCGAACTGTGTTTAAATTCTTTGCGATAATGTTACCATATTTTGCATATGCTTACAGTGAGTTTTAACAAATTATCATGGAGATATACATGATTCCAGAGCGAGAACAAAAAAATTAATTATAAAAAAAATGGATGTTGTACCCACCAAACGCGCATGGTAGTGAAGTCGGTTAGCCACCAAGATTTTGTGATTTAATGCCCCTCGACTTTTTTATGGGGATACTTGAAAGCTAGGGTATGGGCCAATAAACCACTAACAACTGAGGATTTACAGAACAACATTTGAATGACTATAAATTAAATTCAACTGGCTTTAAGTGAGACTGTATTCGAAAAACTGGATATCTCGAATTCGCGGTACTCAACGAAGTGGTGGCCATTTGCCAGACATACAATTTTATACTTAATGGTATATACTTTACTACCATATTAAAAAAATAATAATAACATTTAATTTAGTTGTTCTATTTTCATTTAAAAGTAGGAGACTTCTATTGGATGACCCTTTACTTACTATATACAAAAATTGTATATTGTTTTAATAATTTACGAGTTCTTCTAATTACTTTGGAATTATCAGGATCTAGGATGTTAAAAACATTTATAGTGAGCTCTTTTGCAACTTTTTTTTCCTTGGTCTATTGCCAAAACCCAAGCTTTAAAACAGTTACCGTTAGTAACTTTTGCAGAGTGAAAACGATCTATTTTTAGAAGTGTTGCAAGTAATTGCAATTTTAAGTATGATAGCCTTAATCTACTTCAACTTTGCTACAGAAAAAAAAGGAAAAATTGCAAAATATACTTTTAATACTTTATTTTTATAGCTTAGTGAATTTTCCAAAATAGAACAATAAATAAAAATCTGCACATATTTTTTTTATAAGAAAAACAGAAACAAGATTCTATTTTCCTCATCATTCCTTTTTATGTCGGATTTGTAAAGTTTTTCGGTTTGTTCCGCACTTACAAATCGGCAGTACGAATGCCTGAGAATAGAAAGGCGATTTGGATCTTTCTTGTCATTTATCCGGTTCTATTGACATGGTACGCCCAACTATTTTATTATTTGTCTGATTAATACCCTTGATGGAGAAAAAGATTGGTGGTGCGATCTGGTAGCTAGGACCTACCGAATTATATGTCTATAAATATATTTTATATTTTATATATATATATATATATATATATATATATATATATATATATATATATATATTTATTTATAATTTATTATTGCCCAAGTTTTTGAGACACCCTGTATGTAATAAATTTATTAGGCGTATAACGACTTTTATAAACCTCATTTCATATTTACGCGTACGGTTATAAAAAGTTAAGAGAGAAAATTGCCAGCTGCCTTATTACAGCAGCCTTGGTAATTTAGTAAATTGACTTTCATCTACTATAAACGACGATTGTGCCAGAGGCAGGGATGTTTATAATTACGATTGTTCCAACCCTGATAATGAAGGGTTTTGTTGCTGGTTAGATACTCTCACCAACTTTCTGTCATGGCCCTTAATATTATTATCCTTTAGTTAGATTAAAGGTACATACGAATAATGAATAAGCAAAAATATAGAAAAATAAAGTCGGGTAATAACATTCCGCTAAATTACTAAATATTAATAACTAAATACATAAAAGGTTTTTATACTTAATTACCATATGTTATTACCCGACTTTTTTTTATTTTTTTTGTTCATTATTTTTAAGATTTAGTGAGTTTTTTTATTTTTAGAATTCGGTTTATTTTATTTTTTTGAATAATTATTTTACCCTCTTCAGTTTTTCATCATTACCATTTAATCGGTGGCCATTTACTAAACATAACAGTACTAGTACCTTTTTCTTTCACGTAAACTCTTCGCACAAAACGGCATTGCTACCCCTAATAGGTAAAGGTTGGGTTTAAACTGCCCACAAATATAAAATAAAATATAAAATATACGCAATTTTAAAGCAAATATATATATATATATATATATATATATATATATATATATATATATATATATATATATATATATTATATCCTGACTGGGTTTTTAGGGGATCACCGCGGAAGTGCACCCTTTTGAATAAAAAAAGAACTTTTAAAATCGGTCCACAATTGGCAAAATAATCGGTATACATATATTTAAAAAAATATAGGTGTCAAACATATAACCTCCTCCTTTTTTAAAGTCAGTTGAAAAACACTATTTCTGTTTTGTTTAGTCTAGCTTCCCCTTTTTTTTTGTTTGCTGTAAGTGACAAAGTGACTAAGAACTAAAATGGTACTAGAAATACCACATTTTTAATTTTTTGTCAAAATAGTACTAGAAAAGTACTTAGCATTACACATTTTTTTTAAAGATAATGAAGACGATCCACTGCACTTGCTCTACATAAGAAATTTCATTTAAAAAGAGTTAATTCATTTTAAATAAATTAATATTTAAAACCAAACGATATAACGACATACTCCAACTCATAAATGCAATGTTCTAATATCTGTGCAAAAGGTAATTTAATGAAAAATTTATTCACAATTGCTCAATAATACCAATGGTTATCAATAAAGCTAACTTGATTTGTCGTTTTAAAATTGAAATAGATAGACAATGCGGTTGCTATTAGCTTTGTTAAAGCTGGCTAGCAGCTTTTTCTGGTTACAGTAACAATGCCAATTCTTAAAATAGGGGTTCAGGTTGGTAAACTATGACGTTGTCTATCCTTTTAAAATATTTAATACAATTAAAAGCATTTTATTTTAATAACTAAATTCAATCAATTTTGGAAAGCATTGGTTATAGAAAAAAAAGCGACGATTTAAAAAAAAACTTGCGAAAACCATAGTTCAAACTAAAGATTTCTTACAATACAAAGAAGTGGTGTTGTATTTCTATATATAGGTCATTTTATCGACTACCAGCGCATAATCATAACAATAATTAAATTTTTATAGAAGTTAGGATAGAAAAATGGCACTACCAAGAAAAGTATTTTTACTATTTATTTGAAAACTATGTTTGCTGCATAAATACTTAAGTAGGAGAAAAATAATTCCTTACATGTAGATTGCTTTCCGAATTAAAAATATTAGGAAAATTGGTTTCCAGCCTTTTTTGTTGCTCTGACGAATTATATGCAAATTGGTTCCCAACATGTTTACGGTACCTGGCCACCTTCGAATAGACAGGAATATCGAATAAGTTATTACAGAGAATTGTGTAAGTGTTAATACATTTGTTTGTTGAACCACCCAGAACAAACCAGAATTGTTTTCTTTGTGCACTCACAATTTTGGGGCTATTTCAAAATTCATGGCCAATATGTAACACAACTGTTTATATACGCAACACACAAGTCACAGCAAAAATGCAAAATTACTAATAAGTAAACCAAACCCACCTTAAGATCTACAAGTCTACCTATTTATTTTCAAGAACCAATATATCTACGACATTTTTAGGGATCGAAAACCGATTTGAATATTAATTTTAATGACCACTCTTTTATTCGGGAACCAATTTACCCACACCCGAATAAATGTCAACTACGTTTAAAGCATTCTTTCTATTACTTTTTATGGTTTGTTTTTTATTCCTTATTCTTCATTCTCTTAAATATAAATATTAGGATATTCATTCTTTTAAATATATATACACTAGGACTTGTTTTTTGACGTTTTTATTTGTATAAAACAATTTTATCATTATTATTTTATTTAATAAAGAATAAATATTTATTTATTTAAAATTATAACCAGACTGGAGGCTAGTCAATGTGTGTGTACTTTCTTTCTACTAAACAATAAGACCTTACAGGTATCAATATTTGAGTATTTGGTCCCCAAGCTTAGTCATTTTAGGTGTTCTTAAGGAACGTTATGAATATAACATGCAAAAAAATCAACCCTTGACCCAAATTCATAGAATTCTTAACACTAAGCACGGGCTAAATCAGTTAAGGCAAACAGAAGAAACAATAAGAGTAAAGAATATTCTAAATATCTTTCCTTAAGTCTGTCGATTGGTTTACTTTTCTGGGAGAGATTGCATATATTTTTTAATACTTTTTACCTTTTTTATCTTGGAGAATTCCATGAAAGCAGCGGGCAAAAAAAAACCCTTCGGAGAAATTTGGTGTCAAATCATAAGTATAAACGTGAGACAATCATTGGTGGAACAAGCCAACTCGGCTCCCAAACATAAGCGTCATGGGTTTGTACGCTGTGCACCCAATCGTCTATTTACTCAGCACCCCTGATCTTCCAAGTCGGGAATGGTAGGTTAATGGCTCTGCCTGGTCCCTATGGTACTGAGCAGCTACTGTCAACTGATCGATCGAATGCCTTCTCATTGCAATTCTCCGTGTTTTTAGGGACCCACACAGGCAAATTATTCGAAATTCGTGGTATTAATATACTACAGTGTAATTTGAAGCAAATTTTACTTAAAAAGCTAATAAAATTTATTAGATTATGTGATTTTTCAATGATAACTAAAAATATATATTTATACAGGGTAGCTATGCTCATTCTTAGAAGACTGGAAATTAGACTAAAAGCTATGTTTTAAATATTTAAATTAGTAGCAAATTTTACTAAAAAACATCATGAAAAGTCAGTGGCGTGCTTTTTTCTTCTTAATAATAATGGCTGTGGTGCCCACTAAGACGCCACTGGGCCCATTTGTCTTAATTTATGTAGAGCTTATAAATGATAACTAAAAAATATATATTTATGAATTCATACTGGGTGTGCTCATAAAATATGCCAATAGTTTTTATTTTTTAAAAGACTAAAAATTAAACCTAAAACCATATTTTTAATATTTAAATTAGTAGCAAATTTACTAAAACAGAACATAAAAAGTCAGGGGCGTACTATTTTTCTTAATAATAATGTCTGTATGTCTGTGGTGGCCACAGCACATTTACACTGATACACTTTAAAAGGGAAACTTTACCGCCCTGTATCCCAGCAATCAAGCAAGTCCGTACATATGTTTATCGGAACTTTTTTCATAAAAAGACATAATAAATCACCCCATTTAGTTTCGTACCGTAGTTAGGAAACACCCTGTATATTTACCTAAGCATTTTATTTTAATAAAATTAAGAGCATAATTTTTTGAAAACGTGTTTTGTTTTTTTTTAACATAATTAGCACAAATAAAAATAATACTTTAAACGTCTTTAAATTTAACAAAAATACACACTATTTTTTAATTATCACTTTCCTAACAATCACCACTTTTTACAAACTTCAACTTCAAACTATCAGGGTGCTAAAACTAGGGGCATTAAAATAATTTACTAGGTATAATGAGATAATCACATCCTTTATTAAATTTTTTAAGGTAAAATTTTTGGGAAAAACTCAAATTTTATTTATTGCATTAATACCACGAATTTCAAACTATTTACCTGTGTGGGACCGAAGGGATTGTCTCACGTCGATCGTATATATTTTCAAACCTCATCCTCGGTTGCTTTTGTGATTGGCTGCGACTTACCAAACCGACTTCCGTAGAGTTTACTCTGATCGGAAGAATACATCCAACATCACTTTATGATCAACCAAATACCCTTGTCTGGTGCGAACGTAGATCGTTCAACAGTAGGAGCCACTAGCAATGGTGGTCTTTTTAGCTTAGGCTCTTATTACAGCCTAAGTACTAATACAGTTGTCCAAATTGAATTAAAAATTAAAAACTATTATCAAAAGACTTGTTTAGAGGTTGGGAAGAGAAAACACTGCAGGTAGAAAGCAGGTTCTAAAGTTTAGGAACATTTAAGAAAAAGATCGGTGAAACGAAACAATTCGGAACTCAATGACTGTTGAAGGATGCAAGAAAGTGGCACTATGTAATGCCCTTTTGAGAAAAGCAAAGAATAAAGGTAAACTGGCTATTTATAAACAGAAGCACCCTTACAAGATGGAAGTGTTTTTCTAGCTTGTTTAATCATAAGCAAAAGATTTGGAATCAATAGAGTCATTAATAAAAGAAACATAAAAATTAATAAAATAATGTATTGTTTACCTTGAATTATAGGAAGATTTAAAAAACACCCCATTTAATTTATCTATGTATTAAAGCTTAGGAAATATGGAAATCCAATCTATATCAAATATATATTTAAATGGCCATATTTTTAAAACTAGAAATATTGAAAAGTGGTATTTTTACAACTTTTTAAATATTGCTACAATATACAATCAACTTCTAAGGCTGGTTATATTTTTAAAACCACAAAAACTAGAATACCTATATTAAGTAACCGTGGATATTTCAAAGAGGCTATTACCTAATTTGAATGACCCTGTATACCTCATCTCTGAATCCATGACACTTTTTAGTACTCTTTACAGTAGTATAATTATTTTGTAATTCAATTTACTCGTTATTATTAATATGTAAGTGCTCACTTCAATAACTTTATTTTAGCCAACCAATACAGATAAGGGGTAATGTTAAGGGCAAATGCAGTTAGTTGTTGAGATTGTCTGGTCACCACGAAAACCTTCATTACCAGGGTCGGAACACTTGTAATTATAAACATCCCTGCCTCAAGCAGAGTTGTCGTTTAAGGTAGATAGAGGACAATTTGCTAAATTAGCACGGCTGCTGTAATGAGAAAACTGAAAACCCTTCGTTTAGGTTAAGTTTTTGTCGTTTGTGCGTATGAATATGTAACACGGGATATATAAGGACGGGGTATGTATTAAAGTTTTTATAACAAATGTGTCCTAGTTTGATGACGGTTTGTGTTTCTTGTTAAGTAACACTATGATAATGGTGGGAGTTGTCCGAAGTTAAAGGCTCTTATAGACTGGAAAATACATATATCCTTTTTCGTTAAATTTTGAATTTGATTCTGATATTGTGTAAGCACTGCTTAATTTGAATTATTTACCTGCAAAAGCAAAAGTTGAATTACACTTATTTTTTGTAGGAATTTGATCATTAATATAACTAATGGTTCTTTTATATATGAAATCATGATTGCTAGGTTTGTGAAAGAGAGACACATTCACTTTTTTTTTTACAGCGTCATTTTTTTTATTTAAAAAAAATTAAAATTCGTTCGCGCATTCATTTTGCGCAGTTTTTGTCCGTACTTTTTACTTAGATGAACCTGTATATTGCCTTGTACAGTTCTCATTTATACATAATTTAAAACATACTATATTATTTTCATTAAGTTAACGATAAAAAAAAATATTAGTTTGGTAATATCGAAAAAGGGTTAAATTTATTTTTTTAAAAACTTATAATTAAATTACCTAAATTTTGGAATTTTTTATTTATTTTTCATTACGTCGTCTTCCTATCCCGTTTTGGAATATTGAGTTTGCAAGTTTAATAAAAAGAGCAGGATTTTGCAGGAGTAAAAATTGAACGTTCTAAAATTCTATTGATTCTACGTTTTAAAATATTTTTAAAGCCAAGAATCAAAAATCGCCAAAATTACTGTATAACAAATATTATGTGTTAACTAAATAATTATGTAAATAAACTTTTCCCAATAATAATTATTTTGTTTACCCACTTGCTAAGAGATAAATTAATAACACGTAATTTAAAAACATATTTTTTAGGTTTCTTAGAAAAACAAACCAAGCAAATCATATAATAAGATTAATAAATGATGTTTCATGTTCAACGCTTAAAAACTGTAAAATTATTAAAGATAGAATTACAGAGTGTTTTAAAACAAATGTGTAAAACTTAAAGAAGAAAGTCTAAATGTGGTAGACAATGATTTGATAGTGATACTTACATTATTTCGGACTTCCATTGCCTTTATTTTTAATTATTTACACAACGTTTCAGTCGGTTCTATCTTTGTCCGTTTTCAAGTGTAAACAGTTTACACTTAAAAACGGACAAAGATATAATTGCTCAAAACGTTGTTTAAATAATTTTAATTTATTTTTAATTATTCACACAACGTCTCGTGCGGTCCCCTTTCTGTCCGTTTTCAAGTGTACATTTGAAAACGGACCGAAATAGGATTGCTTAAAACGTTCTTTGAATAATTAAAATAATTAGGCATCCCAAGACATTTTTCCAAGTCATTACTAACAAGCTAATTTTTCGTGAGTAGCTTCATTTTGACGAGACGACCAACTTTTTTCCTTACAACAATTTTCGTTGGTGTTTGCATACAGGGGTATAGCAGAATTTAAATATGTTGAGTTGAATAACATTAAAAAACCAGGATGACGTATGTCGTAATTTGTAGGACAGTATGGGTGTAAAATTATATAAATATTATTTAATTGACAGAAAAACAAATTAGCCCGTTAGTAGTTATTTTCACGATATCGTTAACCATACATGTTGGGGACTTTTTGATAAAACTTTACATATTGTAGGACAAATATTTTTTCGGTTCATTTAGACAATTGTATTGAAAATTACACTTACTCATTTGTTTACTCGAAAATTGTCGCTTAATTACAGCGATAATTGCATAGTAGAAATCGAAAATTTTACTGTCATGTTTTTAACTGTTGAATTTGACAACCACTTTCTAACAACAGCTTTGTTTATTTAATATGTCAGTTTGGCATTTCATAAATTTTGTTAACATTTTTGTATAAAAATGTCTCATTTTGGCACTGAATCTGTAGAGTTGTTTATTATTATTATTCCTTCATTTGATAGTTTCATTTTCTTCCAGTAATTTTCTCCCTAAATTACACTCGTGCATAAAAATAATCGAATAATCTAGCTTTCAAGTGTGTTGCCTTTTAAAAACTACTCTCGCTCATTTTCCCATTTTTCGCCAAAATATGAAAATGAACTATAGTAGTTCTTAGATAACACGGTTTCAAGCAAAATTATTGCAATTTTAATGCACTTGTGTAATTACCCCGAAAATTAAAAATAAAATTCCCCTTTGTTATAAGCTTTTGGTATCTGTCCAATCATCACATTTAACTCCTGTTACCCCTCTAAGTTACCACCAACGAAAATTGTTGTAAGGAAAAAAGTTAGGCATCACAAAAAAATAGCTTGTTAGTAATGACTTGGAAAAATGGTCCAGGGATTACTAACTAAAAATAAACTAAAATTATTTACTCCAACGTATCGCAGTCCATAGGCTCAATGTTTCGGGTATCGGAATAGGTGAGTTTTGTGATTGTAATCTCTACGATTTTTAGCACAATGTTTAAAAATTTCATGTAAAACATGGTGGTCAGACAAAAATAGACACGTGTTTGCCCAGTCCAGCACCCGAAACATTTGACATTGACAGGCTGGGTTAAAGCGTCGCTTCCATATATGGTGATATGGATATTCGTAGTAGACTCTTCAAAAAATCCCTCTAAAAGGGTTTGAAAAATGTCCTTATGAAGCTCATTTCCTTACTGGCCCAGGGACTAATAATTTTGACTATTAAAGTTTCGGCATCTTAAAGACATAAGTAGTTTATAAATAAACATAATATATATTTTTTAAATTAAAATAAACATAAATTACAAAACACAGTTTAACATAATATATTTATTTTTTTAATGTTTTTTTTTTATGGTAATAAAAAACCTTATTTAGTATAATACAAAAATAATATTTAAATTAAATACCTATGTGTATATTAACCTTTACATAACAAGTGCTTTCATAGACACAACATTTTAACAAATAATGTTAAAACGGGAGTTTTGTTAAGAGTTTTGGTTACTGAAAAGCATAAAATTGTCTCTTCTGGGGCTCAGTATAGATGGTGGTTTTGAAAAATTAAAACCAGTAAAATAAACTTAGGGGAGGGGCGGAACCCCCTGCCCACGTGATAACGCCTTCCACCGTCCCAATTTCTGAACGCAACCTCTAATCGTTTTATATATAATTATTTTTTAATTTAATTCTCTACCAAGGTTAGTTTATATTTATAAGGTTGCGACACATCCTCAACTTTTAGGCGGTTCGAGGTCGGAGACGCAAGGAAGGGCACTCTACGGAGAAAAGTTGGCAAGACTGGATAAAATCAAAGCTGATGATCAATTCAGTGGCGTCTAGAATTTGCACATTTCATTTTGCATTGTTTTGGAAGTGATATTTGTTGAAAGATATAATTCCAAATGTTTTTATTTAAAGTAAAATAATTTACAACTTAATAATCATTAAAAACTGTGGTGTAAACGGTTGTTCTACTAATACAATAAACAGTATATCTCCGGTACTGAACAACATGGCCGAAAAATGGGAGATGTGACCTCATAACACGTCAAAACAATATGGCCGAATATCGCGACCCTATATAGACCGCCTTTGATTCTCTACAACATTTACTTATACATCTGTCTGAATGTGGAAGACAATGATTCAGTAGTAAAAAAAAAAATTCGGACTTCCATTGTCTTTATTCATTTATTCACACAACGTTTCGGGCTGTACTATCTCTGTCCGTTCTCAAGTTTAGTTACAAATCCAAAATTCTTCTTTTACTATTTACTTATACAATTTTGTTCTTCTTTTAAAATAACTTGCCTCTGGGACTTTTTCATATTTTTAGTTATAACTTGCCCTGTATAATATCAATTAAGGTAAAATTGTGTATTTATTAGTTTTGGATCATGCGACCAGTTTTCCCAAAATATCGTTTTAAAATTCAAGAATGTTTGGTCCATTTGTCCTTATGTAACACCTATCCTAAGACAAACTGTATATTTGGGATGTGCCTGTGTTGATATTTAAAATGTAGGTAATAAAAATAATTATAATTTATCTTGTTTGTTTTTAATATAAAATGTGTTAAACACATATGTTTTTAATTATTTTGGGTTTTACCTTTTAGTCCTAAGCTCATAATTTTATTATTTGGAAGAATCTGAATACCTGAGAATTATGAAAAATATTAGGTTACATGTTATATAAAGTGCTCGCCAAAAAATCGGGACAAGCAATTTTTAGCACCATATTTAACTTGTAGTAACTTTTGAAATAAAAAATATTTTTAGCTGCGGATTTCGGTTTGCTAAAGCCCATTTTGTCTAGATGACATGGCGCAAAATGATTTTTGAAAAATAATCAAATGTTCATGGTATACAGGGTGGTCAATGAACAGATGCAAAATTACAAAAAGTTTAGAGGTGTGTGATTCCGGTAATATTTTTTTTCGCATTTAATTATAGGTCATTAGTAAAGTAATATCAATATCTCTAGACGTTTTTGCCAGTTTTTTGATTACAGCCATTTAGCCCCAGAGACACTACTAAACAAAAAATGTGTCAAAACTTTGCTACCAATATCTTTAAAACGCTGTAACTTAAAAACGGCTTTACCGATTTCCACCAGGTTTTCACATTCTGAAAGCTTATTTTCTAGTTCTTTTTTATTACCTAGCTACTTTATTGGTGAATGGCCATTTCTATAAAATACAGGGGTCAAACAAAAGTAAAGATAAAATTGCACAAAATATGGCTATTGTTCGTTTTAAGCTATGACAATTGGGCTGTACGTTGTTGTTTGTTTGGTTTGCAAATTTGGTCAATACCTCTGGACGGTTTTTTACTTTTTCGATTAGTGCCTTTTGGCCACAAATACGCTACCAGGCAGATCCATTGTCCTAAAATGTGTCTTTTGTGGATTTTTTGATGTGATCTGGAAATTTCAAATTAATTACTACCTAATGATGTTTTTTTGTACAGGGTAATCAAACAAAACTGACTCTTTCATTATACAGGGTGTTTTAGATTTTAATAGGAAAAATTTAATAGACGATAGAACATGAAGAAATAAAAAAAGTCTATATAAACATGTATGTTTTGAAGCTTCGTTCTCGAGATACAGGGTGTTAAAGTTTTGGAAAAATAATAGTTTTTTATTCATAGCTCAAAAATCCCTTGGCTGATTTTCCTTAAATTTGACAGGTTCATTCAAACACAAATCCCTGTACCTATTCGCATTCATAGTCTCACCTATCAAAATACCCATTTCCGTTCTTCCATTACTCATGATACCACCCCATACAGTAACACCACCCCCACCAAACGCAACCCTTGCTTCCATATTCTCCTCACGGTACCTTTCATTCCTCTCCCTCCAAACTAAGATTCGTCCATCAGATGCATGCAAATTAAATTTACTTTCATCCCTTTGTATGTGTAAAGCAACAATTATTATTTAAAAAAATGAAAACATTAAATGTATGTTTTAGGAGGCCACTAAAGAACAGGATTTTTTTATTATTATTTTGTGTTCTCGAAAACGAAGCAAAATACGAAAAACATTTAAAAACAAAAAGTTGTATTTTTCTTGATTCTTTCTATAGGGCCAAGCAATAAAGTATTAGTTTTTATTTTTTTTTCTCGAAAACAAAGCAAGATACGAAAAATTATTAAGAAACAAAAAAGTTGTATTTTTAAATGCTTAATGTAAAAAAATACAAAATTTAAAAAAGCAGTGGCGTACCATTATTTTTCCATCTTTACTAACTAGATTGCCCTCTGGGACGCCACTGCAATAATTACGGTAAATCTTATTACATCAAATGATACCTCTTATCATGAGAAACAAACCTGTCAAGTTTAAGGAAAATCGGTCAAGGGATTTTTGAGATAAGAATAAAAACTATTTTTTTCCAATACTTTAACACCCTGTATCTCGAGAACGAAGCTTTAGTCCAGAGGTATTGACCGAAGCTGCATATTGACCAAATTTCAAACCAGACAACAACGTACAGCCCAATTGTCATAGCTTAAAACGAACAATAGCCATATTTTGTGCAATTTTATCTTTACTTTTTGTTTGACCCCTGTATTTTATAGAAATGGCCATGTACCAATAAAGTGGTTAGATAATAAAAAAGAACCAGAAAATAAGCTTTCAGAATGTGAAAACCTGGTCGAAATCGGTAAAGCCATTTTTAAGTTACAGCGTTTTAAAGATATTGGTAGCAAAGTTTTGACACATTTTTTGTTTAGTAGTGTCTCCGGGGCTAAACGGCTGTAATCAAAAAACTAGCAAAAACGTCTGGAGATATTGATGTTACTTTACTAATGACCTATAATTAAATGCGAAAAAAATATTACCGGAATCACACACCTCTAAACTTTTTGTAATTTTGCATCTGTTCATTGACCACCCTGTATACCATGAACATTTGATTATTTTTCAAAAATCATTTTGCGCCATGTCATCTAGACGAAATGGGCATTAACATACCGAAATCCGCAGCTTAAAATATTTTTATTTCAAAAGTTACTACAAGTTAAATATGGTGCTAAAAATTGCTTGTCCCGATTTTTTTGGCGAGCACTTTAGTTACATTAATTTAAACTTGTTTCGTTTTATAGTAACAAAGGATCTTTATTGGTGTGTGGGGCTTGTCCAACCTGGGTGGGCGGGGTTATCCAAAAAAAAAAAAAAAACACAGGTATGCTGGCCACTATCACCACTAACCACACTCGTCTTCATGATTTTAAAGGGGTCATTATCAAAATGAACGTTCACAGGTTAAATGATTTTTTAATGGGTGATTATAATTATCAGACTAGATAGATTTATGCCAATTTTTAGAAATTATTAAAAAATATACAAAAAAATCAAACTTTTATGAAGATTTCATAAATTGAATTGGCAGCATTTTCTTATTCTGAAGAGTCACGATTCGTTTTTCAGGTGTAACGTATCTTTAGATTTACTACCCTATTCAAAAGCTTCTTAGGTATTTCCCCTATCAGTGCGTCAGCAGAAAAGAAAATGTTTGCCTTTATCTCATTTTAGCATTTTCTTTCGCTTTTGTGCCGTTAATTATTACACTTTATATACTTAATCGTAAAATGTATACTTGGAAAGTTTTGCTTATAAAACAAAATATTTTAGGAATAACTTTTTCAAATCTGTTTTTTGAAGAGAAAATATTTATTACGTAAGCTTTGGCTTTTGAAATAATTATCATGCAACTTCACATAATTTTGTGTAATCTCTTAAACAAATTTATATTAAAATTTATAAAAAAAAATGGTTTTAAAAACTTACTTAAATATTATTAACTTTATTAAACAAAAAAGTTAACAACAAAACAAAATTGTAATTATTTAAGCTAAGCAAAGCTAGCGCGACATGCAACAGCGCGGCATCGACGCGTTTTAATACATTGAAGGTAAGGGCCACACATAACCGCACCGAGCCCGATTTCACAGTGATAGAGGAAGGTGGAGCAAATTAATACGGAAAAATTCAAAAGCACTTTTCATGGCCTCAAAAACATACAAAGCATTTTTGTCAAGCTAAGGCTATTGTTTTATGTATGTATATCTCTTTGTTTAAATAAAACAGATTTTCCACTTATCTCTGTTCCCTTTTTGTTCAAACTTTAAGTGTAGTATAGGTAAAAGTCTGGCCACAAATAACCGCACCGATGTTCCACAAGAGCCTCATCGTAGCACGACCGTGTCTTGTACGGTCGGAAACATGCTCAGAAAATAAAATCATACGTGGATCGGATAGTGCCGATTTTCCCCAAATTAAGATTTAAGATTAGGGGCGTGTCACCTTTTATTTCAGTTCATTATGTATAAACATAAGTTAGTTGTTGTAAACAAACAATACAAGAAAAAGTGATTTAATAAGTGGTAAAAATGTTTAAAAAGTTTAAAATTATTGTAACATCTTGTGAATATTATGTGAGTAAAACTTACGAATACATTGTTATTTTTGTTTTATAAGTTTAATTAATTATTTCGAGAAATTAAATAAACTAATGTTTGTTTACTTGTTAAACTGCGGTGAGGGGTATGTGGTCGGGCAAGGAGCGGTAATATTAAACCTACGGCATTTTATTACAACGATACATTTCAAAACCAAGTTACGGCCGGCCGGGCTACGGTGCAGGACTTGGTGTGGTTATATGTGGCCAACCCTTAAAACCATAATATACATTTGTTCGATAAAATTTTGAAGTTAAAATTTCGTATAAAGAAAAAAATACAAGCAAGCATTTTTTTATCTTTGTGGCATCCCACGAAGGCTTATGCCTAAGTAACAGAGTACCGTGACTGTCTGGATATTAGATGTTTAACCTATCTTTTTTCCCGTACAAGTGGTAAAACATACAGTTTTTGCATTTCACAGCACCTGGACAACTCGGTAGTACCACCCCGGACACTATTTTAAAATAACTACCAGCCAAAAATGTCTCCCTGACTGGGTATTGAATTCTGGCCTTTTGGGTTAGAGATTAAAGCGTCAGTGTGCTGCGTTACCGACGGCTGACAAACGCTTTTATTGGGTGTCGATCATGGCAATGCGTTCTTTAAAAAAACACATATTATTTTTATTTTGATACCACTGAAACAAATAAAATTAAAATCAAGACAGTTTTATTAGAATAACTGTAAAAGTTTACTTTTTATGAGTAAGTAACAAAGATTTAAATTTTCAGTTCAAGGGTTTTATTTAAATTTGTATCCAACAGATTACTGCTGCGTCTTATAATATTAAAAAAAAACTTTTATTTGCCTTACTAAAGTTTTTAATTTTAACTTCAAAGTTAGAAAAATGTATGTATTTTTTTATAATTAAATTAATAGAGTAACGAACATTGACTAACTTTAATATTTACATTTAAACTTCTATGTTTATTGAGCCCTAGCACCACCTGGTAATAAATAGGTTTTAAATTATAGGGTTTACGAACACAGGATGCTTGTAATTTTAAAGGTATAAGGGCGTAAAAATGCCGCGTGGTGTTCCGTTTATAAAGTTACATTAACTAGTTTTTATTTTTAAGTAATAATCCTTACAAAAAAAATGGGACATTGCGGTTTTTTTCGTGTCTCCCATGGCGCAGTAAACACAGCTTTGATCTCGGAAGCCGGTTCGATTTTCAGCCGGAAAGACATTTAGGTAGTTACAGTTAAAATAAAAAAAACGTCCCTAGTGGCACTACCGCGTTGTCTAAAAGGTGCTGTGAAAAGTAAAAAGTACATGGCTCTGTGCTTAGGCAACGTTGACGGAACAGGGAAAAGATGGTTTAAACCAAAGAAAATTATAGTAGTAAAACTATAATTGTGTTTAGTTAAACATCTAATATCCCGACACCCACGGTTCACTGGTACTTGGGCATAAGCCTTCGTGGGCTGTCAGAAAGATATAAAAAAATGAAACATTAAAGTTTTTTTGTTAAATATTTTACAAAAAAATCTCATAAAGGACAGGTCTGTTCTGGCTATCATTTAAAAATAATTTACGTATTTTTTCCTGTTGAACACGAATCTAAAGTCAAAACTAGGGTTCAACCTTTGCTGCAGCCATAGGAGCACTAGCATTTTTTTAATAGAAAGAGGGGTTATGTAGCCCCTCAGTTAAAAGGCTCTTTGATTCTGTATCCAACGTCTTGTTTTTTGGAAAATCAGTTCAGCCGTTCCACATTAGCAAGTACGTTAGGGCTTAATAATCTTTAAAACCGCTAGAGCTTTCTTTACAAAATTGTGTATTTGGGGGTTTTTGCCCCATGCCCAAATTGATTAGTGATATTAACATTTTCACCAAATTTTATTGCAACTAAAATAAATAATGTATTTTATTTAAAATACAAAAAATTGTACTTGTAGTGCAAAACTATAAAATCTGACAACAATAAAAATATCACTGTTTAATTTTACTATGACAATAAAATACTAAAAATTGTAAACGCTGCTTAAGCGGTTTTAAGATATGTGCGCATTTAAACTTTTTAGCTAAAATGTGGTGTTGTTATATCGTAAGCAGCTAGTAGAAGTGTAACTTTTATAATTTGTGGACTTATTTAATTCTGCCTGCGTAATTTATTGCAATAAAAATAAATGAGGCATTCCATTTAAAAAAAAACAAATGCTCGATACCTTTTAGATACCAAATTTGGTAAATGTAGCTTTAGTGGTTTTAAAGATATTTTAGAGTTGTAGTACATTTTACTAACCCAGTATATAAATCTTTAAACTTAAAGCTGTAGGCTTTTATTGCCGTATATAAAATGGGGATTTTATTTGATTTCTTTTTGTAGATTTAGATAAGTATATATTTAAAACTATAATACAGACACATTAAATTAATATTCAAAACCTCTTTAATAAACTTTTTGATTGGTAATACAATCCTTTTATTTTTCTAGTAAATGTCTGTTTACTATCAAACTCCTAAGGATGATCATATTCGTCGAAACTATTAAAAATTAGATGTATCCTATAAATACCTTTTTTAAAGCTTTTTAATTGATGTTTCAGGTGGTGATAAAATTTACCATATTCCATTTTACAAACAGAGCACGATTGTCAATTGTTTTTTCCATCTTTCTTTTTAAAGCGAGTTTAACAATGCTACTGGTCGCCAATTTTAATAACTTTTTATTTTCAGTAATGTAAAAGCTATACGAAAATCTAATTTGGATGACCCTGTATAGCATAAACGGTTATTTACCGTCATCATTATTATAAAAACTCTTTTTTCCCCTCGGTAATACGACACCGTGCCATGTACCTACCCCGATGAAAATCGATCAGGTATGTAGGTATAAAAAGCATAAAAGACAAAAAAAAGAACATTTCCGATAACATTAGTAATTACCATTAAGCCATTCATTGAACAGACAGGTGTTACTGACCATTCTGTAAAACCCTTGTATGCTTGATGAGTCATTTTCAACGGCCATGTTGACACGAATTGGAGCTTATAAGGGTTGAGGCGGGCTGATTGTAGGCTTCTTTTTCTCTAAAGTTAAAATCCAGAAGTTTATAAAATCCGTCATAAAAAAAAATTAATTAAAATTATACAGGATATTGGGAAATAATGTTCGTAAATTTAGGGGTGATTCCTTGCAGTAGTCTAAGCAAAAAAGTTCATAATAAATTATATCCGAAAATCAACCGTTTTCAAAAAAATTAAACATAATGCTGCATAGTTAAATTGTTCCAAACATTTGACAACCTTGCAACACAACAGGGATACGAGCGCACGAGGAACGCAACTGGTTAATAACAATTTTTACGTTGGTATCATATTTGTTGAAAATTATGGCTTGAATCACTGAATCGTTTTACGCAATTTTTTAGCTAATATTTTGCATTTATTAACGCTTTTAGTACATTACATTTATTTTTAAAAAAATTACAGGACTTACCGATGCGATGCACCAAGAAAAAATCACATAAATTTACAGTTAAATGTATTAGTAATCACAATACTTCTCGTACGCCGTGTCGAATCCTCGTTAATTGAATTCAAAATAGGTTTTTACTTCAACTTCACATTGTCTTCCGCAATTGGTAACATTGGGCACTACGCTTCCTGTGTTCAGAAGTCTTGGGATTTCTCTACAAATGTTATTAAAGCTGGTAGCTATTGATCAGAAAAACGTTCTTTATAAATGCGTCTAGCTTCTTCAGAATTGCAATGAGCCTTTCCGCAAATAAAAGCATATTACCGTGATACTCGCGTACCAGAAACATCTATTTCGTATCAAAATGCAGCGCACTGATACAGTAATACATACTAAAAATAAAATATGATTTCAATTTGGGTAAACATTACTTTCATTAATGTATGCAAGAAACTATCAATCACTTTTTCCCGACGTAGGTATTTATTTTTTGCCTACCGACCATATCACGTACGACGTTGTCAATTATGTAAGGGTTTTTGTTTGTCTGTTTTTTCTTTATTTTTATTTAAGCAAGAAAAATATTGTTTAAGAGACATTTCATTAGTAAATATAATGTATTGATTTATTTTACGCTATTACGCATATGATTTTAAACAATTAAGGTGCAAAATTAATTTATTTTACGACTAAAAAGAACTCGGTTTAGAATTTTTTCTCCGAAAGGGCTGATATTCGGACATATATGTTATAAAGAACTATTTTGCATAGAATAACACAAGGAATCACCTTTTGAAGTAACGATATACCATAAGACCAGGAGAGGTCTCCATTTAATTTTTTTTCCTAAGATGGTGCCCATCCGCCATCTTGATTGTGGTAATTATCATTTTTACGTCAAAAGTAGTTTATATTCTTCCTTTAGCCATACCGAAATTTTATAAAGAAAACATATAAAACATATAAAAATATATATACAGGGTGGCCCACCATATTCGACACAGGTCTGTAGCTGGATAGCCATGGGGTTTTTAAAAAAGTAAATACTGAAACATATATAGAGGTCGAATAAGACCACAGTATAAAATTATTTTAGTCTATACAGGGTGTCTCAAAAAAGTGTGACGTATCAAAGTTATATTTTTTAAATGGAATACCCTATATTTTATGACGGTTTTAGATTCTACTTTAAAAAATAACTCAGAGTTTATTTATAGTACTAAGTGTCTAATTTTATTCGTTTTTGTGATATTTAATTTTTTGAAAAATGCAGTCAAGTCAATTTCATTGCTGACCCAGGCACTATCTATCTCCATTTTGTTGTACTTAGTTATAAGTATGGCCAATAAGTCATTACGTTCCAACTTCCGACATTGATAACGGACAGGTAGTTAATTCCTAACCCAGAAATATTTATCAAATGACCCAAAATCCCATTTCAAAGTTATCGCTCTCATTAATTAGTTTTGCTACTGAAATTTTTAGGGCCCAATACCTGTCACGTTCGGACGATAAAATGACTTTCATAAATTTTAATCTGGCACGTCTATGGCCAAAGGTAGTTGTATCTAGAGTGATGGGTGATTTGTACACAGGAAAGAATAATACAGCGTTAAATAGTACACAAAAGCCATGAAGCGAAGAACCGTTGTCGTCATAACAGCGTTTCTGGTTTTATAGGGATTTATTACCATGACACAGTTCTTATTTTTTTTTTTTATTCAATAAACGTGGTTTTACTTTATATTAATAAATATTCAAAATGTTATATGTGCTGGAAATTCTTCAAAAAATGTATACAGGGTGTCTCTGAAAGCTACGGAATAAATGCTATCACAAATTTCTTATTTCAAAATGGTTGATCTACGAGATACAGAGTGTTTAAAGTTAAATATGGCTTTTTATAGACGCGAATTTCTATTATTTCAACAGCCATTAAAATATTTGTATATAAAATATTTACTTTCCGCTCAAGTTTAACGTATACAGGGTGTTCCAGAATATGATTCTAATCCTAAATAATGGTCTATGAGTAATTTTACAAGGACTTTTAAAATTAACCTATGAATAACCTTTGGAATAACTTTAAAAGTAACAGGGTGTTAAAGTTTAAAGAAAACTATACAGTGCATTCCAGTTAAAACGAGCCACCCCCATAAATTGGTTATTTGTACACTTATAAAGAAATCCTGAAATACGTCAATTTTATTTTTAGGGGGACACATTTTTGTGTCAATATTTACTTATTCACAGTTATCCCCTCCCCCCACCAACACAAACGTCAAAAGTTTAAATGGAAAAGGGGGTCAAGTGGTACATCATTTTAAAGATCCTGTACTTTAAATATTACCCAATTACCTGATTAGGATGGCCTGTATTTCCAAAACTAATAAAAGTTAGATGTACTTAATGTGGTATTTTCTTTTAAAAATCTTTTAAATGGTGATACTACTGATAATATACAGGGTAAGGATAAAAGTGTAGATTTTTTTAATGAAGCACACTGTATAATATAATATTAATAAAAGGATCTTCAAAAGAGCTTTAAAAATGCCACATTAAACACATCTTACTTTATTAGTTTTTTTTATAAAATCGCTTATGGATTCACAATTTTAAGGAAAGTATCTTATTTTTAAACACTTTCGTATAATTTAGACCTGGCTATATAGGAAGAAATTTTGTAAATCCAGATATGCTTAAATTAACATTTATCAAGTATTCCTTTTCTAGGTAAAAGATATTAAAGAATAGACATTTTTATTTAAAACATAAATACAACGTGGTTCAAAAAGTTATTTTGTTTTGAATATAATATAAAAATAATAAAATAATTTTTTTATTGAATGAAACTCTTTTACAAAATTGACAAAATTATTTATAAAAAAACTAAAACTATTTTTAAAGATTTTAGGGCTATGTACAGTGTGGGCCAAATGTAACTTGCAAACTTTTTAACTAATAATAACTTTTTATCTGTTGCGCCTATCTTTTCATTTTTGAGGGGCTAATAGGTGGATATGTTTTCCACTAGGTTTGCCTATTTTGGTCAAATAGATTTAAACAGAACTAGACTTACAAGACTTTTTCAAAATGATGCATTAAACTTTGTTGCAAAATAATTGAATTTGATCTACAAGTAGGCTAATACGTTTATTTTTAATTAAATGCATGCTTTATGAAAAGCATTATTAAATCCTCAAATTGATGACAGATTCGCATGTATTGAATCATTTCCCATAGTTTGGTTACAAGAAAAACGTATAAGCTTAATTATAGCTAAATCAGATTTCTTTTGCAACGAGGTTAAATACAGTATTTTAGAAAAGTCCAGTCCTGTCTTAATCTATCTATTTGACCAAAATTGGCAATCCTAGTGAAAAACATATCTACCTATTAGCCCTTTAAAAATAAAAAGATAGGCGCAACAGATAAAAAGTTATTATTAGTTAAAAAGTGTGCAAGTTTAATTAGCCCACCCTGTATTTATTAATCGTTCACTTTTCTATAAAGGTAAGTTTGGTTAGAGAGTCGTATTTCCGCTTCAGTAATTTGTTAATTTGCTCTTTTAAGAGACATGCAGTATATTTTATTATGCATAACTCTTACTTACCATTTTGATTTAACCATAATACACTTACTCTAAATACCAAGTCCATCTGTTTATTATTACAGCAATTTTACGGCGAACATGCTTTCATTTTGCCGGCTAAAAATTAAAAAGCTGAATTTTCATTTAGAGCGGTACACTCTATAATTTCTCATAGTGAACATGCACTTAATTAAAAATATGAACCTGTGCTTAGCAAGATGAGTTTGTGGTGGCATGCTGTCTTTTACAATGTAGATTAAACATATTATTTCATTTTTAGAGGTATAAAATTCCATAATTCTCTTTTGGAATTTAATTACACACTTACCTTTGCGTATAATAAACTAAAAATCAGTGGTAGTTGGTAACAAAATTCTCTAAGGGGTTTAAAATTATAATAAATATTTAAGGTAAAATATAAAAACAAATTTATAAAGGGAAAGTTCTAGGTTAAATTTTTATTTTACTCAAACTTAAAGCAATAATGTACAGAGTTTTTATTTAAATTTTGCCACTTACTTTTAACTATATCCAAGAAGGATAAAAAACGTCTTGTATAAACGTTTCATACTTTTTTATCTATTTTCCTTTGAACATACATAAAAAAGAAACAAATAAACATTAAAAACACAAAAAAAAAATGAAATGTTAAACTTTTTTTAACGGTACTCCCTGTATTTTATGTCACCATTAAAAAGATGTTTTAAAACGCTTTACAAAAATTTTACATTTGATATATCTATCTTTAAAATTTCGGCAATATGGTACACAGTCTTGACTTGTGTTTTAGGTAGGTATAATGGAAATTATATCTATTATTTTTCCGATTTAGGTGGTTATATTTGGAAAACTATTAAAAATAGATATATAAAATGTGGTATTTTTTGTAAAGCTTTTTAAAAACCCTTTTTAATGGGGACAAATATACAGGGTGTTCTATTTTAAAAAAGTTTAGCTCTCCATTTTTCTTGACTTTTTGATGTTCATTTGTTTTTTTTATGTTTAAAAGATAATAAATAAAAAGGTATACAACTTTTAAACAGGACGTTTTTTCTATGCTTCTAGGTAATAAATATAAAGTGGATGGCAAAATATAAATGAAAACCCTGTACGTATAGTGTTTTCATAATTTTTGATGTAGAATTTCTTGGATTTAAATTTTGGTAAACTAAACAGGATTATTCTTTTAAAAGTGTTTAAGTTGAGAGAGTTACTATACCTTTCCTTCCCCCTCAAATTTTCAAGTTTTTAAGTCCCGTGTTAACAAACTTTCTCTTACCTTGCTTAAGAGACCCACGGTACGTTAGTATTTAGGCTTTCAGCCTTCGTGAATAAAAAAAAATACAATACATAATGATTTTTTTAAATAAAATACCCTGTATATTTTGAAAAATTTAGACTCTTACAAATTCTGCATAAAAATGTAAATTTCACTGAAATCAACTCTTTCGAACTGCACAAAGCCCTAAAATTATTTTTTATGGCCTATTTATAATAATCAAAACGAGTTGTTTAT
The DNA here is from genome assembly GCA_014170235.1 of Listronotus bonariensis. NCBI lineage: Eukaryota > Metazoa > Arthropoda > Insecta > Coleoptera > Curculionidae > Listronotus > Listronotus bonariensis. The sequence goes on from JACEGR010004073.1 coordinate 29,790, forward strand.
TTTAAATAAGCTAAACGAGTTTATTTAAAAGACTCTAAAGAATAAATGCGCTAATTAGGTATTTTCATTTCCATTTGCTTTTTGTATATTTCTTTTTAAATTTTGAAAGCCCACAAAATTGTTTGTGAAATAGCGTTTTGGTTAATTTATTTTTAAGCAAATCCATTATTAGAAAATTCTTATTTCCTCTAAAATTATTATCTCTGCATTTTATTTGCTAAACGATCATATTATATCATCAGGGCCGTTACTGGCGGGGGTGCAGCAGGTGCACTCGCACGGGGCGGCACAAATTAGAGGGCGGCATTTTGGGAAATAAAATCCTTATTTGCGTCATTTCGGCAAAGAAAGGCCTTTTTTGTAAATTTGTGAACCAGTGGGGGCGGCATAGAAAAAGTGGGGACTTCCATTTTTCGCAAGTAGGGGGCGGCATTTGAGCATTTGAAAAGTGAGCACCTTTTTTTAAGCTCTTCAAAAAATTTGGACCTGTGAGAGGCGGCATTTCCTCTCTTTGCACGGGGTAACACAAAACCCAGAAACGGCACTGCATATCTATACCTTATAAATTGGCTCTTAATAATAAGTAAAGTAATAAGTAAAAAATAAGTTTTTAAATTTATTATTGATCTACTTTAAAACATATAAAACCAGACAAGTTTTATTATATTTGACATCGGTATCGTTCTTCAAAAGCTATAAGTATATTTTGTTCAAAAATAATTGGTTTTACAAGAAAAATAATGATCCCGCATTACTTTTTACTGCGATCTTGTTCAGCATTTTCAAAGAATAATACTCCTACAACATATGAAGCCATGCATAAATAAGTTTTTCGAGCTTCGGGTTTACCAGTCAGCTAATGAATAGAACATGTTGAAAAATATAAGAGTGCACGAGAAATCGTAAAACTGAAGCTAACAAGAAAAATTTAAAGGTTTACTTACAATGTAAGTGTAACAAAGTTCTACTTTTGTTTAAAAAAGGTAGTTTTTGTAGGACCTTATTTAGCAGCATGTTGTTTGGTTAAAGCCTATACTACTATCTTTTTTTATTGCTTACTACTGCCATTATTTTTAGGTAGAGCTTTTAAAAAATTGCAGTTTTAGCGATTTAAATTAAGCGTTTCTATCGGATGCTTTTCACTGAGGAAAATAAATTGGTTCAACAACAAAGAAAACAATAATTTATTTTTTTATTTAATTTAAGTTATAAATAACTTTTAAAAGAATAATTAAATGGAAAAACATAAGAAAACCTCTTTTGTAGAGCAATAAATTACTATTAGTAATCTTTGTTGTTTCTTCCTATATATTTATGTTTTTGTTAGTTACAAAATTCCAAAATAAAAAAGATCAATCCAAAATTGAATTAAAGTTAGTTAAGGGCTTGATTATCCGGAAACGATTCGTCTGGCAAAAATTGTTAACAATACGTTTTTTTGTAGGCAATTTAATTTCCTAAAGATATATTTTTATTATTTTAATAGTTAGGCAGTTTTAACGCAAAAATAAAACTACAAATAAAAATCCAAATTAAAGGAGATAGACCTCTTAGTAATAATATTTAAGGCCTAAAGCTTTACAATGTGTCATCCTAAACAATATTTTTAATAAAATAAAGAAAAATTGTGGATTTTTTGGCCCAGCCTAATGTAGACTTTACTCAGACTTAATTTGTTAAACTGATTTATGGTTTAAAAATTGTTTGTAGCTTGATTTCTGCACCTAACATTATTTTTTTAATTCAAAAGATAAATGATGCTCTTCCTCGACCATTAACGATCATCAGCTGTAGAAAAAGTTTTATTTTTTTTATAGAAATTTCCAAGGCTATGGACCTAAGGAAAAAAAATGCTGCCGTTTTTTTCTTTATCCAGTAAACGTAAGACACAGAAGCTGGAGAGAAGTCGTTAAATAAAAAATTGAAGCTTAGTATTGTTTTATCTTATTACTTATAATTAATTTATTTCGATTGACATTTTCTAAAAAAGTTGATGTTGTGAAAAAGTAACAAATATCCTAATGTTAACATTTAATTTAAATAATTTCTGCACTAAATGAGCGGTTTAAGATATGCTCATTTGGATATTTCAAACTGTTTTTGTTACTAGAAATAAAATGATTAACTGTTGAAATGTATTAAATCTCTCTTTAGCAAATTGTCTAACTTCATATTTTGTGGAGGAATTTTATTTTATTGTCAAGTCGCCGTCGTAAAGTATTAGTTATTTGATTAATTTAAAGACTATACCTCTATAAAATATTGAGGAAGTTGGTAATTTAATAAAAAATAGTCAATTTTTATTCAGTATTATTTACTTATAAAGAAATAACTTTCTGAAATTGAATTTGACAAGTTCTAAATTTGCTGCAGCAATTATGATTAGAGCATCGATATTATGTTGATTGATTGATTGAATTAAGTAAGCAGATCTCATAATGATAAGGTACACGAAGAAAAAAATTATAGCAATTATATAAGTAAAGAAAATATGTACAAAAAACAAAATTTTAAATCGAATCGTTGTTGCAGATATTTTAAAATTCCATATTCGTTAATGTATATTTAATAAAGCGTTTGGCAATTGTTTTAAGGAAAATGACTTAGCACTGTATATAGGATTATATTTTGATATTTGGTAAATAATAAAATTTCTCTTTAAATTTTGAGATTTTATGTAAGTTAAATAATAAAGTAAATATTAAACTACATTTCTTAAAAAAGTGGACTTCAGCCTAAATGCTGTTATGGTACAGACACAGAGAGTGTTATAAATTCGAGAAACACCATTAGGATCTTGGAAACGGTAAGAGATACAGGGTCGGCTAAATTGGGGCAAAGTTGCGCATTTTTATGCTTGACAATATTCCGTCTTTAAATTTTAAAAATTTGCAGCCGTTCCGGAATTATCCCGGAAAAACTGGAAATTTTGCAAGAGAGCTTTTTTTCGAAGTTTATTTGAAGAAATATTTTAAAACAAACGACACATCATCATTTTCAGTTCTACCAAATAATTTCATTACATTTAAGATATGAGGTTCCGTCTTTGAGCAACCATCATTAACTTAAATATTTAAATTTAAGCTTAGTTAACTCGTATTTTAATTCTTAATTTAACGATATATTTCAGGAATTAAGATTCTATTGCAAATTATCGTGGAAATTTTCATTTGAAGGTAAGTATGCAGTTTTTACCACTACTTAATATTATTTTTTTATTTATTTATAGTTTAACTACCAAGCAAGACATTTTTATTTGTAGTGGTAAAATAGTGTAAAGTGTGATATTTCTTTGGATTTCAAATAAAAATACAAGTTTATTAAGTTTAAAACCAAATATTTCCCCATTTAAAAAAACAAAGTTGATGACGGATGGTCCAAAGACCAAACGTTCGGATCCTAAATTAAATAGCATCATTTTAAAGAACAGAGAAAGTGGCAATGATAATATGTCGTTGGTTTTAAAATATCTCTTTAAATAAACTAAGAAAAAAATTAAAACTTTTTTGCAAAATTTCGTTTCTTTTTCGGATGATTTCGAAAAAGCTAAAAAGTTGTAAATTTTTAAAACGGAATATTGTTAATCATAAAAATGCACAACTTTGCCCCAATTTAACCAACCCTGTATCTCTTACCGTATCTGGGATCCTAATGGTGTTCCTCGAATTTGTAACACTCTGTTTATTTTTGTTTTGTAAATGGTTTTACGGTTTAGTCTGCTGGTAAATCCGCTACTGGTAGGACATGCAGCCTGTAGAGGTCTTTTCTTTTTCTTCAAAACATATTGGTACTTAAAACTCAGTAAATAAAATAAATATTTATTTTTATAAACATCTTTTATTACCAATTTTTTATCTCAAGCACCCTAAACCTAAACTTATTAAAGGTTTATATTGAATGCTGTTCATGTACATCCGTCACATGTACACATTACTTTTGAAATACGAAAATCCTATTTGATAGCGAGTTGTGCAGTGAAAATGAAGTTGTAGATCATTATTTTTCAAGCAATACCGATTCTTTTCGGGCATTTCATCGTTTTTCGATAACAAGAGTGATATGTAAGCCAATAAAACTACATACGTTTTTTAATCCGTATCAAAGTTACTTCGTTATTTCGTTATTATGTTCTTGTCAGCTATTGTTACGGTAATGGAGAAAAGTGTAATACATTTTGATAAACACGTATAAAATAATAGAGACATTGTGTCTTTGATAACGCCCTCTGTAAACTTTTTTTACTTACCATAAGATAATCTTGTAAACTGTCTTTACCCTTTAGCCAAAAAAACCTGAAAAGTTTAGCGATTTATTTATTTTTTATTAATAAACAAGATTTCTAATAATAAAAAACTATAGACAGAAGAAAACAAGTATAGGTGTCGCAGGTAAATGGATATTTTAGGTAAAAACGGCTTCTGCCTGGGCAAATGGCGTATTTTTATTTTCAAATGCTATTTGCCTAGGCAATAAGCTTTTAATTTTATTTGCCTAAGCAATTTTTAGACAAATGGAAATATAAATATTTGCATAACTAGACGGTCATGCAAAACTATCACTTTGGGAGTGTCATGGTTAGTTAACTCCTTATTTTTATTTCCTAATAAAGCCAATTAAAAAAGATTTAACTTACCAAAATTAACCAATACCGTGTTATGTTTATCGATAGTAAGAAAATGTTGGTCCATCGATGGTCGGGTATCAAAAACTTTGATGTTAATATCGATGTTTTCTTCTAACATAGGCTTATTTTTCAAACAATTAACAAGGTAGAATTTAAATGTTTCAGTAATTATTTCTTATTTCTGTTACTAGAAACGTAAAATTGGGGTATACGCATATTTTTACTGATTCAAGTACTTATTTCTATAGAATTATAAGCCAATACATAAAATGTATAAACGTTATAACGGTGGAAAAAAGTATGTTATAACTTGACATTTACCAAGTAATAGCAAAAGTTAAATATAATATAAGATATTTTACAAAAAAAGGTTCCGTTAACTAGTTTTTTTGTGGTAATGCTCAACGTTTTGAAGATATCGTGTCACTGCTATTTGGCGGCACCTTTGGTGTTTGGCGATACGCTGCTTTAAAAAATGCCCAACACCATTTACCTTTAATTTTTTTATTGTTTAATTTGTTTTATTTTACTGTTGTTTGTTAAGAAATTGTTTTGATTATGCGTAGAGGGTAAATATTAAAATATTTAGTTTAAAAGTGTATGGATTTAAAATCTTTTTCTTTTTTAATAGTGGACCATCGATCATTGATGTTTAAGTTACATCAATGTTACTTGTTCGATGTATCGTTTCCATTTATGGTCAGCTTTTAGTTTCGTCGTCGATGTTCAACATCGATGTTCGGCTTCAATGTCGCATCCCTAGTCTATAGCGCTTCGTACCAATTAAATTACACGGGCTTTTGCTTTTTACTGTAGCCTGCAAAACACACTGTACGCCTAATATGTTATCAAATATATCACAGTCATTTGCCTAACAAGGACCACGGCAAATGCATTTACCTAGGCAAATGGCTTTTAAATAAAAATTATTTACATGAAGTCATTTGCCCAGGCAGAAGGCATTGGCCAAGGCCAAAGCCATTTGCCTAAAATAACCATTTGCCTGCTACATAGGCACATAGGTACACTTAGAAAAGATGCTTTTCAACTAATAACTCATAATTAAAGAAACATTTAATGGGTTTATTGTACGTAATTTAAGTTTATAAATTATAAAAATGGGTCGAAAAGGTCAAGAGTCTACTATTCAAACGAAAAATTATTGTTAGTCTGCGAAAAGAAGAAAAATCTGATTCAACAATTTTTCAATTAGTTTAAAAGGGTTGGTTTACTGTTCAAAGTGTCCTAAATAGGTGAGAATACTGACAATATACAAGCTGTTACGAATTCAAGGACCACCATTAAGATCTTGAAAACGGTAAGAGATTTAGGGTTGGGTCAATTAGGACAGAGTTGCTCATTTTAATCCTTAAAAATATTTCGTTTTAGAAATTTACAGCCGCTTCGAAATTATCCGAAAGAAACCGAACTTTTGCGAAACAGTGTTTATATTTTTCAGAGTTTATTTAAAGATTTTGTTTTAATAAATGACATATTATCATTGCCACTTTTTACGTTCTACTAAATGATGTTAGAATATCAACATTATCACACAGGAGAGTTTTTTGTAAGATATTTGGGATAACCAATGTGCTTGCTAAGCAAAAAAAATTATATATAAACAAACAAATGACTCTAAACTCTTTTTAAACCAAACATAGTAACAAAATGTACAACTGCAATAGTTACACTTAGCGCCGACTGGCTATATTTACACACTCTGTCGCCTGGGAAAATAGCACCAGGATTTCCACCGTTGGCGTTTTGAGTTGTGCACTTGTGGACTTCATGGCGCGGAAAATTGCGAAGATATGTAACTTCTGTGTGAATGTAAAACGCAGGGGCGTCGGACTTTTGATGTACAATTTAAAACCAGTTTCAGTCCGTGCTATAATGTTTAAATTTTATCTTTGTAAATAACTGCGCCACACAACTTGAAGTATAAAGAAGTAGACCAAGGGTTTCACGATTTTGTTGTTTAATGGCGTCAAAGAATACTAATTCATAGAACAACACAATGTTAGCACCGGACCAATCAGAAAATTGGTCGATGCCATGTCGAGTTTCTATTGGTCAATTGGACTACTTTTGCTATCTGGTGGTCAGGGTAGGTACTAAAATTTCAGGGTACGCTGAAATCATTATTGTGATGTTCTATCAATAAGTATTCTTTGATGGCGTTTTAAAAAATTTATATTTTTTTGGTAATGTTTGTAAAGCAGGACAAATATTATAGTTAGAACCATATTTATTTCATTCTGAAAGCGATGCCGCCAAGTACACAAAAATTTTGTGAACAATGATTTATTGCAGCAAAAAATATTCAACCACACGACTACGCCACGCGTTACAGCTTTTATGGCAGACCAGAGACGAAATAAGAGGATGTTTTTTAAGTACGTGATATGTGTTTTCGAAATATTTTTATTTATTTATCTAAAAATATGTAATCAGGCTCTGTCAGAGGCTATGTGCTTTCGAAATGGTTTGTTTACTTTATCATTTTTTGTGTACTTGGTGGCATCGCTTTCAGAATGAAATAAATATGGTTGGAACTATACCAGTATTTCCATCGTTGCAAAATGCTGGGACGTTTCGTCGGGCCATTTTTAGTCCGTGCTTTTATGTTTTAATTTTATCTTGGGAAATATTTGCGTAACAGCAACACGTATCACATATTAGACACTTAGAATTTAAAGAAGTAAACAAAGGGATTTACTATGATGTTTTATTGATTGCAGCCAAAAAAAAAATAATTTAGCTAATTTTTTAAAGCAAAAAAACTTTTACTAGGATTTTTACTGTTGGCAGTCTAAGTTGTGAACTTCATGGCGCGAAAATTCATGTCAATGTAAAACTTAGGGACGTCGGATTTATGAGGTATAATTAAAAACCAATATTATTTTTGCTTGATTTTCTATTTTGAATTTGAATACCCCTGCAAACAATTTATTAATGCAAAGAGAAAATGTTTCAGGACCAGGTTTTAAATTTTAGACACTTTTATTGGTTTTTGCTAAAATTGCTGCTAAAAAAGAACTATGTATTTGGAAAATTTTTCAAAGTGGAAGCCGTGCTTTCTAGTAATTATCTAGAAAATCTTATGATATCTAAACAATTTTACTCATTTCCGCCTTATGTAGAAACATGTCTATGTGTAATGTATAAATTATCCGGACACCACCTGCATGTGTCACGTCTGTCTATACCTTATAATTTATTAATTACATACATACTAAAATAAAAGCAAAGTGATAGTAACTTTTAATTCCTCTTACCAGAGACGAAGTCACTAAAAGAAATATGTTTTTTTTTTAAGGCGTTACAAAGCACTATCCAGACTATTTTTTAAACCAAAGAAGAAAGGGGTATTCCTCCTTCTTTCCGTGTCTATGCTTTTTTAAATCGTGAGCATCATCTCACTCCACAGGTTTCCTCACCGGACATGCTCCAGTGAAAGAACACCTAAATAAAATGGGATTATACAACGGAGATCTGGACTGCAGATTATGTGGAGCAGAGACCGAAACAGTATCCCACATACTGTCAGAGTGTGAGGCACTGGATCACAAAAGACAGGCAATCTTCGGGGATATTAGAGTGCCCCGGAAACATATGGTACGCACCCAGCAGACCTATACCGCCTTCTTCAAGGAACTAGGGTACTGGAATGGGTACAATAAAACGGGAGTTTGGTACAATAAGCCTTCAGGCTGCAGTGCCACCGGACATGCAGACGGCTCCCTGGGAAAAAAAAAATCATCTCACTCAAATCCATTGTCAATTTTAGGAGATTAACCAATTATAAAACGGTATTTACCAATCGGTTATGTTGACGTTTAGTTCATGTATTATACGTCAGAGTTGTCATCAATTATTACCGCGGTTATAATTGGTTAAACGGCTAAAATTGATGTATGTGTCACTGGATTAACGCGCCTTTCAAAGAATGGGTTTTCCTAGGTGGGGGCGAGAAGAAACATTTGCCTTCACCAGGCTGCCCAGGTTTGTAGGTGTTTTTTTTTTTGATAAAATCACATTTCGGCCCTTTAAAAATAAAATTGCAATAGAAATCATACATTCAAACATACAGGAATACAATGTAGTTAAATGTACAGACGCTATTTTAATTTTTGGCAATTTGAGAACGTTAGATGTCAATAATGTTTTTTTTTCTGTACCTTACCCAAGGATTTGTTTAACTAATATAATGTCTAATTATTCACTTTTTTGTTTCAGGTAAGCATTTACTAACCATTAAAGGATGAAATTGGTAAAGTAATATTATATGTTTTAAAATAATAATGATATACAGTGACCGCCAGAAATGTTGAACCATATGAAAAACTTTTTATTTTTGATTTCTCAAAAAAATATATTCTTAGATAAAAAGCTCTGCATACAGCGAACTTCGCAAAACACTGATCAAAATTTAAATATACCTTAGCGTATACGAGTTACTTAGGTGCAAATTAACGAATATAACACAAGAAAAAACTACCTTTATTTGTGAACTCAGAAAAAATATTATTTAAAAAACTTGTTTAGAATTAGCCTCCTATTTAAAATTGGAAAAAAATTACTTTTAAACTTACCCCATATCGAGATTAGATTAAACCAAATTACTAAACTAAATTATTTATATTGTCTTTAAATTTCGAAAAAAATTATTAAGGTCTTGCTATTTATAAAGCATTTAAGTATATTTTGATCAATTCAAAAAAATGTAAATTTTTGCTTTTTGTGGTTCAATAAGGTCAAAACTTAATCCCCTTTTTAGAATAATGTGCCACATCGTTTTTGCCTTATAAAAAACGTCTACACATTTTTAAATTTATTATCATATGTTTGTATATCTATTTAGATTAACCCTAAAATATATTTTTTAAAATGCTTTTTCCTTATTACCATAATCCCACTAAAGTTTAATTTTTTAACATTGTAATAGAAAATTATCAAATAAATATATATTTTTAAAAGTTCAGATATTTTGTATAAGGCAAAAATGACGTGGAACAATAATCTAGAGGGGCTTTTAAGTTTTGGCCTTATTGAATTATAAAAAATCAAAATTTGCGTTTGTTTTTTAAATTGATCTAAATATACTTAAATGCTTTATAAATAACAAAGCTTTAACATTTTTTCGAAATTTAGGGAAATAATAATAATTTACGCAGTTAATTAAGTTCGATCTAATCTCTATACGGGGTAAGTTGGAAAAGTAAGTTTTTCTTTCAATTTCATAATAGAAGGCTCTGCTTTTAAAATGTGACATACCTTTAATTCTTAACCAGTTTTCCAAATAATATTTTTCTCTAAGTTCAAAAAATAAGGGTAGCTTACTTTTGTACCATATTTGTTAATTTGCCATGTATCTACCATGTATAGGCTAAGGTTTATTTAAATTTTATTCGGTGTTTTGTGAGTATTGCTGTATGCAGAGATTTTTATCAAGAATCCATTTTTTTGAGAAATTAAAAATAAAAAGTTTTCCATATGGTTCAACATTTCGGGCGGTTACTGAATATTATCGTTTGATATGATAGATATTATTATTTTTAAATTTGTACGCAAAATATTGAAACTCATTAAATTATTTACAGCACAACCTGCAATGTTATTATTTTTTTAGCAAATAATTTAAATTATTTCTAAAATTTAAGGAGGTGCTTTTAAACAAATAAATAAAGATCATATCCTCAAGTTCTTATATAAATGAGATCCTAAAGTGTCGCCCACTTCTAACTTTAAGCAAAAACCACATTAATTATATCTTACTTTATAAGTTTCCGGAGATAAGGCCATCTAAATGTGGTATTGAGGTAACTATTAAGGTACCGCCATTTTGTAGTATGTAAAGGTGCCTATTTTATATTTTAATTTAAAGTTTTAATTTATACGTTAAAACACGCCGATCTTGGTTATATATTATCGTTCCAAGTTTCATTAAAAATATACCGAAAGGTTCAGAAGTTAAAAGGGGGCGACGGGCTTTAGGACCTCACTGTATAATGAAACTTTTTACCTAATTTAGTTGGTGATTTCAGCAATCTTCACATTAATTTTTAATAATTGCTATTATAAATTTAACAAATCTTACAAGCTATTTTATTTGATTACGGGGAGATTAGATAAGATCCAACAAAAAGTTGTATTCTATATCTTCCATCACTGCAACCTAATCAGTTTTATTGTCTTTGTTATCAGACTTCACAGGGTCAAAACTGGCTTCTTTATAAATCTCTCTGCTTTGGGTTTGTCCTCAGCTTTGCAGATCTTAAGCGAGTTTTACACCACAAGTCTTTGCTTAAATATATTGTTGCAATAAATTACGACAATATATTTCACCAATATTTTGTGATTGTGGTGGTTTTACACGGCTAAATTTGGGCCCAATAAGTTGAAACAATATTAGGGATTACCAACGAAAAGAACACACGCCACCTACCGTGATGCCAGACAGACGTAATTTTTTAGGTAAGCCCTGTAACATAAAAATTATACTTATTAACAAAATATCATATATAATAGTTAAACCATTTTTATCATTTAATACTAACAAGCTAATTTTTAGTGAGTAGCTTTATTTTGACAAGACGACCAACTTCTTATTTACAACAATTTTCGTTGGTGGTAGCATACAAGGGTAGCAGAGATTAAATATGTTAATTTGATGAATATTAGAAAACCAGGATGACGTACCTCGCAATTTGTAGGACAATGTAGAAGTTAATTTATAAAAATATTATTTAATCAACAAAAAAAATCAGCTGGTTAGTAGTTATTTTTTCACGACATCGTTTATCATACATGTTGGAGTTGGGGGACTCTTTCTCCCTCTCTCGGGGACAAATATTTTTATAGTTTATTCAGTGAAGTATCTTAAAAATTAACAGAAAATATCTCTGTTAGTAATAAATATTTGATATTTGTCAAATCAAACCATTTAAGTTCTATTATCCCTGTAAGCTACCTACCAACGAAAATTATTGTAAAGAAAAAAGTAGGGCGTCTCGTCAAAATGAAGCTGTCAAAAATTTAGAATTACAAAAATTTGAATAATTTTACAACATTTTTTATTAAATTGAAAAAAACAAGAAAATGTTATGAATTTTATTTTAAAGATGAATAACTTTACGTCGGTTCATCAACAAATTATGAGAAAGTCTTTCTGTAGAGCATTCAATTTTATACAAGAGAATTTTGTCTAGCCTTTTAAATAGACCATTAGTTATAAACTTTTAATCTTAAATAAACAGGCTTCCCCATGTTATTTATATGGAAAATTGCCTCTTTACAATAATATTAGGAGCTGTGGCTTTCACAGGATTTCTTTTTTATCATTTTCAACAATATTTTGGATATAATTTAAAAAAAAAAATTGTTTATTTTTTTATTCAGTCTAATGTATACATTTTTTTCTTAAGCAATTCTGGTGTTCTTATCCACCAGTCCTGAGATTTTCTTGATTTATGATTTTTTTATCTAAGGGTACGTTAAAAATTTTTTTAATGAAAACGCAAGAAAAATATCCCAAAATTTCCCGCCCTTAATATAACCATTAAGAGATGCATGATTGAAATTATTGATTTTTCAACAATTGTCGCATTTTTTATACAAAATCTCGAAATTAGTTCCTCTTGAACCTACAACCAATTTATGATAGTTTTTCGTCATCATGAACAATATTTTGACAATACCGTTTAAAAAATATTTTTTTTTGGCCCTTCTACTATTTATGTTTTTTTCCTTTGTTTAATCCCTTAAAACTTACTAATTTAACAAAATACTTATTTAATAAAAAAGTATACTTTATTACTCAAAAGTTAAACTCAAACACATCTTCTTAAAAGGCACTTTGTATGCAAAGGTTACTCCATAACCTTGATTCAGTGCACTCGTCTCAACAAAATGGGCTTTAGTTACGAATTTCCCAAGTTCTCGAGGAGCTTGAAGTAAAAGATACATTTGCAACTACTTACAAGATGGCAAAGTATAATTTTCGTTAAAAAGTTTTTCAACTTTTCGAGATTCGAATAGGAGCACGTACGTATGTATATAGAAAGCTATATGTTTAGAGGTGAAAACTTTGGGTAACTTTTTTAAGTTAAGGTCGGATTTTAGTTTCATGGTAAAGAGATTGATGTATGAATAAAAATATTTTAAGTAGCAAAAAAGCTATTTTTATACATGTTTTACACTGTGAATGCCATAACCATAAAACCATTTATTTATTTATTTTTTAATATTAATGAAAAAACTCTTTGCTTGACAACCAATAATGTGCTGGTTGCTGTTTATAAAGATATTTTGTCTTAAAATTATGCAAACAATCATCCCTTATAGTTCGGTAGTACTTTTATGCACAGCTACATTATCTTTTTAATTTTTTTGTTTAGTAAACCAAGTCTATTTCTGAGCATTATATTAGTTACCGTTATTTGTTTTATTTATTTTAGTCTGAACATGTTAAAAATAGGTTAAGTTCAATGTGTAATTATTTATTTACTCGGCAACGCAGCTCTCTTATTTTTAGGGTGGTAGTAAACATGAATAAAATGATTAGGACATAAGTGACCAGAAACCATGAAAGAGTTAAGGCCTTCCGAATACGTCTACTCGAAAACACTTTGAGTGGTACAGTTTCTCGCGTCGCACTCGTTAGACGCATCTTCTTTTGCATCTTGCCTTAGACAAGGATGCAGCACAGCACGCATTTTTGTAACTTAATGAAATTCAATTATACATCGCAAATTGATAAGCGACACGTCTACTTAAAAACGCTTTGATTTTTGTGGTAGTGGTACAGTTTCTCGCATCGCACGCGTTAGACGCGTCTTAATTTCCCGCTTGCCTTAAGCAAGACGCAAATGGAGACACATAAAACGCGTGCGATGCGATGCAGTACAGCACGTACTTGTAACCTATAAAATTAAATAATGCAGCGCAAATTAAGTACCGATGCGTCTACTCGAAAAAGCGTTGATTTTTGTGACAATGATATAGTTTCTCGTGTCGCACCAGAACTTGCCACACGTGCCGCCTGGTCTCTCGCATATTGAGACGCATGTGTCGCGACTATGTCGCGACCAACCGTCACGAATATATATTTGATTTCAAACATAAAGATCAATTCAATAGTAAAAAGCCGCAAGCGTCATACAAGTAAGGATGGCAATCAACTATCGCTGTCTAAACGCGTCGTTTAAATGGTGTGCGAGCAACAAAAAGGAGAATAATTGAAAGTGAGACAGAAGTGATGACCGCTTGGCATATTTATTATTATAGACGTTTTCTAACAATTGTTAGGGAAATAGAAATATTCCCTTTTGACAGAGAAAAAGGTTGTTATTAATAAATTTAAGTTCTTGATTAGATGCTACTAAAAAGATATGTAGTTTAAATTTTTGGTATTTTTTTTTATCATAAGTAAGTTCTATCGCAGATCAAAAGAAGTGAACACTTTTAAATTACAACCATAAGATGAGTGCTGCTAATTTTTCTAATTTCACAAGAGAATAATCACAGCAATCTTAGAATCTTATAATTTCGATAACAAAAACAAAAAAAAGAATCTGAAAAAAAGGCGCGTGTCGAGTAAACGCGACTCGCGTTACGTCGGCGTCGCGTCGTGTCGCTAGTCAATTTCCGCTGTATAAATTTAATTTTTTATTTTTACGAAAATATGTGTTGTGCTGTGTTGCGACGTCGCACGCATTATACGCGTCTTAATTTGTGCCTTGCCTTATAGGGTTTTGTGCACTGAAAATACTGCTATTCAAATGCACATGCTTGTAATTCGTCTCACCGCTCGACAAATTTATTGTTTAAGCTACGGTTTCCTAGGACTTCCGGTCGGCCGAAACCGACGCGATTTACCTTCGGCCAAATCAAATTTTCACTGGAATGTGCTTTATTTAAAATTGTATATTTAATTTGGGCGAACGTAAATCGCGTCGGTTTTCGCCGACCGACTGTCCTAGGAAACCGTAGCTTTAGAGAGGTAATTGTGTGGTTTAGACCTAGCACAAATGACCGTCTATGATGAGATTTATTATAAACTTTTAGGTAGTAAAACTACACAAATCTGTTTAAAGATATTGGATTATATTTTAAACAAATATTTAACAAAGAATCAACCATAACTAACCTTTTTAAATTTACTCATTTCTCTCCGAACTCCGAAAACCACCGCATAAGAGTCTTAATTACTAGTACGTTACATTAAGTTCGAGAGCTATAGTAAATATTTTATAGTAGGTAGTGTATAGTACAGGTTAGTTACTTTTTTTAGTGAATATTAAAATTGACGTTGTTGCTCATGTTAAATAATGAAGACCTTTTATTCCCTTCATGGTTTTAGCAATCGGTCTTCCACATAATTTTGTTGGAAAGTGTATTTTAAATTAGCAAGAAAAGTTTCAGCAAAACGACTTCAGAAACTAATAAAGTAAAGCAAAACATTTTAGTATCCCCAGAACACTTAAGAAGCCCAATAAGCTATATTTATAGAAAAGTATTAAATTTCCCATATTTTTAGCTTTAACCACGATATAAAGTAAGAGCCTTTTACAACCTAATAATATATAATTTTTATCTACTGAAATTTAGTAATCAAAACACTATTAGGAAGAGTTTGATATACTTACCATTTATGGTGGAGAGCCA
Organism: Listronotus bonariensis; assembly: GCA_014170235.1. Lineage (NCBI taxonomy): Eukaryota > Metazoa > Arthropoda > Insecta > Coleoptera > Curculionidae > Listronotus > Listronotus bonariensis. The sequence continues at coordinate 45,082 of JACEGR010004073.1, forward strand.
GAATGTGCGATTTAGAAAAATATATGAAAATAATATTAAAAAATTAAATTTTTAGGCGTAAATGCTACTAATAATAAAAAGAAAAAAAGGATATAACCTGGTAGATACGACAACTTTGGCTGGTTACTCTAAAATTATGGAGTTTTTAAACAACGCACAGTGCAGTGAGCTTGTGGGACTGTTGGGACAAAAAAATATATCTAAAACTAATAAAAATAGACTTATTAAATGTGGTATTTTTATAAAGCTTTTTGGACGACCTTTATAATATAGGTATTATACAGGGTGTTGCATTTAAAAACATCGTACTTTTTGTCCCACCCTCTATGTCTAAGAGATAATAAAAATTTTGACAATTGATTTAAAAACTACAGAATTTACCCATTAAACTAATATTTTTGGTAATTTTATAAAATTAAACAGAAAAAAATAAGGAGATGTAAATTTATTTCGGGACTTCCGGTAGTATTTATACTTACTATATTTTTTTCCAAGCGAAGTATAGATTTGATGTCTTTTAAAAAGACCAAAGGTTCTTGCCTTTCAAATCACGCTCTCTTTTTCATTTCTTGGAACCCTATGTATACACGAAACTAGCTTAAATAAAGGGTGAAGAGCAAAACAAAAAAAGGTCCTCACCTTTTACAATCACCACTCACCATCCAGTATACTTTGGCCATGCTTTAATTTGCCGCCCCTTGACCCCTTTAAAGTGTCATTCAGGGCAGGAACCCCGGTTTGACTCCCCGCCCTACCGGGACTGACTTTTGAATCATCAGAATCTAGGATGGTAAAAATATTTATGAACATCTCTTTAACCACTTTTTTTGCTCTATTGCCTAAATTCAAGCTTCAAATCAGTTTTCGTAGATAACTTTTGCAGAGTAAAAACGATCGGTTTTTAAAATGTTGCAAATATTTGCAATTCTATGTATAATAGCCTTAATCTACAATTAAATTTGCAACAAAATATTATAAAATGCAAATATAATTTTTTATACTATTTTTAAAAGCTGATGAATTTAAAAAAAAACAATAATTACAAATCTGCACAATTTTCTTTGAAAGGACATTATTCAGCCTGTCTACTTAAGTTCTCACCATATGGGAAACTTTTTTATTATTGATTTTACGAAAACAAGCATTTTTTATAAAAAGTTCTGCATGGTCTAAAACCTAAAATTTAATCATCAGATATTAATTTTTTGCAGCGGTATATTAGGTATGTCGAAAAAGGAAAATGTGAATTTTGCTCAAGGGAAAAGTACCTTTATTTTTTACAATATTGATTTTTATACGAAAAGTTGTTTAGAATTAAAATTACTACAAATATGCACACTTGACTATTAATTAAAAAAAAAGTTTAGTTCTCACCATGGGGATTTTTTTTATTATGGATTTTACGAAAAGAAGTTATTCTTTATAAAAAGTTCTGCGTGGCTTAAAATCTAAAATTATCAGATATTAGATATTTTGGCAGTGGTATACGAGGTATGTCAAAAATATTAATATTATTAAACATGCAAATAACTAAGTTTTCATATTTGTAGATTATTTTTAATCTAAACATCTTTCTCTTATAAAAAAATCGATATTGTTAAAAATAAAAGTACTTCTTTCTTAAGCAAAATCACATTTTTGGCATACCTCGTATACCACTACAAATAATTAAAATCTGATAATTGCATTTCGTGTTTTAGGCCATGATAAAATTTTAATATTTTCTTCGTAAAATCAATAATAAAAACAAATTCCCAATGATGAGAACTGATTTTTTTAGTAAACAGTTTAAATTGCATATTTCTAAGTAACTTTAATGATAAATTACTTTTTCTCAAAAAGAAATCAATATTGGTGAAAATAAAGGTACTTTCCTCCTGAGCAAAATTCTCATTTTTGACATACCTCCTATACCACTGCCAATAATTATCTAATATCTGATGATTGCATATCGGGTTTTGGACCATGCAGAACTTTTATAAAGAATACCTTTTTTCGTAAAATCAATAATAAAAAGTTTCCCATATGTTGCGAATTTAAGTAGACACGCTGTAATAATATGTAATTGTTAAGAAATATACATGAATTTGTCACCACCGTCATATACTTTTTTGTGAAATTTTTTCAATTAAGGCAAAATTTCAACTGATATAAGTGTTAATATACTTCCAGCAATTTGTCTATACTTTATTGCAATAAATTTTACTGATGCGTGGACATACAAATCTATGATTTCAGGATACGATTATTTTGTCAATTAGATATAATTTTTGTAAAATAAGTAGTTCCGTGGCCAAAACACTTAGTATGTAAGGCCAACCAATCTTGATAAAAAAAAGATATCATTTTTACCAAAAATAGGACCCATGCTAAAAAACGAAAACTAGGTTATTGTCCACGGATCGCTACACTGTGCAAAGTTGGTCACATCCGCTACTAACTAGACTTGCTTTTGTTTTTGTCATTAAGGAGCCTTTACTTTTTACGCCTAAGAATTTATCCTTTTTTTAACACGCTTTTATTAACTTGGGTTGTAACTATCTATCCATCTGGCTATGAATGTAACGGAATCTTTGAGCCTAATTTTAACCAACTTCCAGCTATTCGATTTCTTTGAAACTTTGCACACGTATTAAGGACCCATGACAATGCAATAATCTGCAAACAGTATCCCGTTATCCTGCTTTGGATCGCCAGGAAAAAAAAATTCCATTATATTATTATAACCACTGCTTGATACCACCAAGTGTCATCTGTCACCTGTACGTCCCAGTGGTACCAACCACCGGCCATTTCAAAGAGTTCGATCTGAATCGATTTTACTCAAATTTTATATTAGGTTATTTTCAGAAAGTCCATCTGAAAAACTTTGCTACTCTTGACAAAATGGCGAAAAAAATTTTTTAGTGGGTTGCCATCTGTTGGCAACATTCCAAACTTTTATACATACATAAATGCATATCGAACTAAAAATGAAAAATAAATAATAGTTTAAAAAACTAAAAAACACGCATGTGGGGTGCATTTTACTATTTTTTCATAACTTTTCCATCATAGATATTGGCAAATATAATAATTATAACATTTAATATATTAAGCACCCCACGCTTTTTACTATGAAGTGACAATATTTTTTTAATGAAAAATTATTTTCTAATTTTTAGTTCGGTTGCATATAAAAGCGTGTTTTTTTAGTTTTTTAAACTATTATTTATTCAAATATTATTTATAACAAGGCCTAAAAATAATAATTTATTATATAATCAAATTTAGAGATTTCTTTGAAAAATATGAACAGTAAGATAACCAACTACCTGTTACATGACTCACAGTAAAAAAAGTTTTAATATTTTAGATGTTTTTTAGAATTTTTGTTTTAATCCATTAGTAAATCTATTAAATAAATGTTTTTAATGTTACTCTTTAAAAATAGTAGTCCATTAAAGTTTTACGATAAGAAATATAAAAGTTGGAAGTGCAAATAAAAACCCGATTTGGGTCACAGTTAAAAATGTAATGGTCATTATGGCTCGCAAATGCACTTAATGGTTATACCACGGTAAATAGTGCAATTTTTGCAAAAACTTTTAAAAAGCAGCAAGAAAATGTATTAGTATTCCCCTAATGGATAATTTTAAAATTACTTCAGCCTAATTATTATTAGCATGAAAGTGTTCAGACGAAATATACTCAAAACAAACTAAAAACACTAATGAAAATTGTTAGTGATTTCAAGACATAGGGTTTCGTACTTAGGGTAGATGTACCGTTTGTGGCCATAAAGCAAATTTTTACGAAGAATTAAATTAACTTAAATAAAGTATAAAGTACATATTCAAATTTAAAATCCTTCATTTATTTAAACAAAACATGTATATATAGAAAAGACAAGTAACGAAATATAAATTAGTAACATCCTTAGTGTATTAATAATTGAATTATACAAACCTTAAACCTTTAAACGTAAGAGAGATAGATCTAATCTGGTTGCACTTCTCTGTTTTTTGATTTTTAATACAAACTTAAGGGTAAAAGTAAGTTATGGCTCAATTAAGGGTTGGTTCGGGATACGCACTCTTTTTACTTCGTAAGTACCTACTTACTTACTTTTCTTTTAAAATGCTTTAATAATTAAATTGTATGTTACATTTCACATATGTAGACGGAGACAGACATGTTGGCCTTCTTGTGGTAGATATAGTGATTTTGATTTTATGTGACGACGTTTACCGATTGTGATCCTAAAAACGTCATAGATGGCTTTTAGTGCGGAAGGCGTACAAGAAATGATGTTTTGTAAAGTATTGGTGCATTTATTATATATGTATTTGTTTTGCAGGAAAAGGCTTGCAAAAACCTGATTAATCCAGGTACTGGGAGAGGAGGGATTTTTGACGTCTTTAAGACAAAACAATAACATTTTTAGTTTTAAATTTCTTGGTATTTTATTAACATACGTAGGTTAAATATAAACACCCTTTATATTTTCTCAATTTGGTGTCATCCATTATTTAACACCTTCTTTTATGCTCTAGAATAGAAAGAATTACAAAATACAAAAGAATCTGCGTCCCCAACAACCCCCAGCATTCCTGATTCCATCCAATGAAGAGCTGTTCGCTTTATTCATGAACCCTTGTTTACAGAAAGGCTTTTTTTCTTGCTCATCTTCGGGCGGTAGGGGATCTATCGCTGTTTTATAGATACTTTCACGGCATCTACTCTAAGGACTTGTTCAGTATAATTCCTACACTTACAGCTCCCAACACAGAAACTCGGGGTGCCGCACGTATGCATCCTTATACGGCCCAACTGGAGAGTCCCCGAACTTCCAACTTTATTCGTTTTTAACCCTAAACTAATGTTAAACCTGCTTCAAGCAAAGTTCTTCCCTTCCCCTCAAATATTCAACAGTCCCCTGCTAACACACTCTCACTTACATCACTTAAGACATCCATGGTACGTAAATATTTAGGCTTTCAGACATCGTCGGCTGGTTAAAGATAAAAAAAAATAATAGAAATATAGAATAAAGGGATTGGTTTTTACATGTCATGAGCTTCTAAATAATAGAATAATGTTGAAATAGGCATTAAAATGTGTTTTTGGTTTTTAAAGTAACCAAAAATAGAGTAATAAAATAAAATACAAATATAGTTTAAAAGAGAGAAAGAACAATTTTTAGCTTTTGACAAAATTCTCGAGAAGAATTTTTGCACAAAAATGTAGTTGATGTAATTATCTAACCCAGAAAAGTAGTTTCCAATAAAAAGTCATAAGGGCCTTGTAGGTATTTCCCAGTAAAATCTGACATTTCCAAAAAGAGTATCATATTGCTGTACAGGGTGGCTCGAATTCGACGCTCATCATTGGGATTTCGGAAACCGTAAGAGATACAGGATCGGTTAAATGGAGGCAAAGTTGCGCAATTTGATGCTCAATAAAATGCCGTTTTGCTTTTTAAAAATTCCGAGTACTTCCGAAGATATTCGAAAAAACCGGAATTTTCAATTTTGGTTTCTATTGTTTCCTGGCTATATTTGTTAAGATAACTTAAAATGGAAAACACGTTTTCATGGCAACTTTTTCTGCTCTATAATTCAGTGTGATTAAATATTGAATCTGACGTTTCGGCTTCTGGCGACCATCATCAACTTAATTTTTTAAATACGGACCTGATATTTTTTCAATTTAAAGTAAATCCTTTCATTACTCTTCAAACACTATATATCGCCACTTTGATATTTTCCGACGTTTCGTACAAAAATTCCATCACCAGAATATTGCATATTTATTTAACCATAATACGGCCCTGAACTACATTTTTAGGTAAGAAGGTAAAAAAAAGAATAAACTTATTACATATTCGTAATCTTTTTATTGCAACTCATTGATATCTAACAGCGGAAATTACTTTATTAACCGAAAATTTCATGAATATTAGACATAAGATACAAAAAGGTAGACAACAAATCAGCTTACATAAACAATTTGTAATACTATCTTGATGCCCATATTAAAAAAAAAAACATAATTTAATCACTATTAAAAGTGTTCAAAGAGATAACCTTCCGCCTCGATGCATTTTCTTGCTTTGCTTTGTATTATTAATACAGCTCGATTAATTGTTCTCGCAGGAATGGCAGCGACTTCCTTATCAAATTTTGTCGTAGTACTTAAAGGTCGTGAGGTGCATTTTTAAATAAACGGTTCTTAAGATATCCCCAAAGGAAATAATCTAGGGGACTAAGATCTGGGCTCCTAGCGGGCCATCTTGCAAAACCATTTATTAGGAAATATATGGTAAAGGAATTGAGCTACTTTCCTTCCATTGTGGGCAGGAGCTCCGTCTTGCTGCCACTATATTTCTTGAAATACTGCCAAAGGTTGATTATCTAGGGCGTCTAAGACATCATTTCTAATCAAATTTAGATATTGTTCGAAGTTAAGTCTTCGTAAACGAAAGGTCCAATAATTTTGTTCCTCCACATACCAATCCATACATTAAATGAAGTTCTCCCTTGAATTCGTACCTGCTGGTTAGTTTCTGTTAATAAAGTAATTTCCGCTGTTAGATATCAATGAGTTGCAATAAAACATTATGAATATGTAATAAGTTTATTCTTTTTTTACCATTTTACCTAAAAATGTAGTTCAGGGCCGTATTATGGTTAAATAAATATGCAATATTCTGGTGATGGAATTGTCTGTACGAAACGTCGGAAAATATCAAAGTGGCGATATATAGTGTTTTAAGAGTGATGAAAGGATTTAATTAAATTGAAAAAATATCAGGTCCGTATTTAAAAAAATTAAGTTGATGATGGTCGCCAGAAGCCGAAACGTCAGACTCAATATTTAATCACACTGAATTATAGAGCAGAAAAAGTGGCCATGAAAACGTGTTTTTCATTTTGAGTTATCTTAACAAATATAGCCAGGAAACAATAGAAACCAAAATTGAAAATTCCGGTTTTTTTCGAATATCTTCGGAAGTACTCGGATATTTTAAAACGCAAAACGGCATTTTATTGAGCATCAAATTGCGCAACTTTGCCTCCATTTAACCGATCCTGTATCTCTTACGGTTTCGAAATCCCAATGATGAGCGTCGAATTTGAGGCCACCCTGTACAAGCCTCAAAACACCTACAAAATATTACAAATGTTATTAAATCGAAAGCTCTAAACCTTTTTGAACATTTCTAGAATTTTTTAAAACGATTTTGATCCCCCAGTTAGAGGTTAATAATAGACTGATTATTAAAAGTTTTTTAATATACAGGGTGTTACAAAACGTTAGGGCAATATTAGGGCATATTCTCCTATTGAAAATATAAAGAAAAAGTTTATATAAACATGGGTGTTAAACTGTAAAGAGATTTTTTTGTTTTTTTTATGTCTTAAATATCTTTTACCCAATAATTTGGCAATGGTATTTATGGGATTAAAGGGTAATTATCACATTAAAGGGTAATTTATCACTAACTTAATAACATTTCCAAGTCCAGTGGCGTCTCGAGCAGCAACTAAAGGAATATTTCTAACAAGAAAATGGTACGCAACTGACAGTGTAAATGCGTCAAAACACCCATTTCAGTAAAAATTGTTAGAACAGAATATAAACCCTATTTAAATGAGTATTTATTATGGTTATTACATGATTTGTAATAAAAAATTAGAAAACCTAATCTTTAAAAAAGTTTCCTCAATGCTTCTTTTATGGTCTAAAAATATGTAATTAAGTGGATTTTATTTTTTTTCTCTTAAACTAAACAACATACAAGAAAAAAATGAAGAGGCATAAAAGCTGTATTTTTATTTGCTTAATCTAAGAAAAGTATAAAAATTTTACACGATTTACAAAGTCAGTGGCGAACCATTTTTTGTTAGAAATATTTTTCAGTCGCTGCTCGAGACCTACACTGGACGTGGAAATGTAATTATGTTAGTGATAAATTAACTCCTTTATTCCATAAATACCATTGCCAAATTAAAAGCAAAAATGGGTAAAAGATATTTAAGATATAAAAAAAATACATAAAAACACATCTTTTATAAGTTTAACACCCTGTATCTTGAGACCAAGGAATTTGCGGACCCATGTTTATATAAACTTTTTCATATTTTCAATAGTAGAATCCGCCCTTATATTTTTTAACAACATTTTGTAACACCCTGTATATTAAAAACATTGTAATAATCAGTACATTTTAGCCCTAACTGGGGGACTTAAAAATCGTTGAAAAAATTCTTTAAATGTTCTAAAGGTTTTAAAGCCAGCTTTGGATTTGATAACATTTGTAATATCTTGTGGGTGTTTTGATGCTTGTAGAGCAATATAAGACTCTTTTTGAAAATGTCAGATTTTAATTAGAAAGTAACCACAGTGTCCTTATGACTTTTTTAAGACTATTTTTCTGGGATAGATAATTAAATCAACACCATTTTCGTGTAAAAACCAAGTATCTACGACTCATACTTCTTGAGATATCCAATTTTGTCCAAAAATTTCTTGAACATCATAAAGCCCGACGATGACAAAAAAAACAATAAAATTAATGTTACCTAACGCGTAGGTACGCATATAAAAGGTTACATTACTTTTTAGGCATAGGACGTAGGGCGTTCGTACGCCTCATGTGTAACGGGACATAAACAACTGTATAAACTATACAGGATGAGCCCTAAATTGAAACTTTACTGTCAGCTTAACAAAATGCAGGATCTTTATGTTTTTTCGTACGTTATATTTAGGAGAAAGCAAACCTTTGTAAAAATATTAAAAATATTTTAAGTTAAATGGCTTTTCATTATTCGTTAAGAGGCCTAAAATTTCTTGATTTAAGACAAGTAATATGCTGTTGAAAAAACGTCAAGACAATATTTCTGGTCTTGGCCACTCCATAAAAGAGTGTATCGAAATGAAAAAAAAGTAATTTAAGTAACAAGACAACCAAAATTAAATTAATAATAAACGATTCCTTCGGGGCTAATACTACAATACCAAAACGTCAAGTGGTTTTCTCGAAAACAAAACTCTAGAACATATTTGGGGTTGAAATAAATGTTACTCTGTTAGTTTCAACCATTAAATTAATTAAACTACAATACGAGCAGAACGTAGCAGAACATAGATGTCAGTGTAGAAATTCCACTCGTGTCGGGAACGTGTTATAGGGCCATTTATACGTTGCAAATAGAAAATATATGGTATTTGGTTTAATTGTCACATAATGTCAAATTAATTATTTGAAATAAGGGTAAAGGGTAAAGTATTGTTACAGACTTTCAAAAATGTGTTTACGTTAGAGAATTTTAGAGTTAGGATCACTTAATTTAATTTGTTAATTTATTTAAATAATTAACTTTTATTTTTAACACGCTTTTATTAACTTGGGTTGTAACTATCTATCCATCTGGCTATGAATGTAACGGAATCTTTGAGCCTAATTTTAACCAACTTCCAGCTATTCGATTTCTTTGAAACTTTGCACACGTATTAAGGACCCATGACAATGCAATAATCTGCAAACAGTATCCCGTTATCCTGCTTTGGATCGCCAGGAAAAAAAAATTCCATTATATTATTATAACCACTGCTTGATACCACCAAGTGTCATCTGTCACCTGTACGTCCCAGTGGTACCAACCACCGGCCATTTCAAGAGTTCGATCTGAATCGATTTTACTCAAATTTTATATTAGGTTATTTTCAGAAAGTCCATCTGAAAAACTTTGCTACTCTTGACAAAATGGCGAAAAAAATTTTTTAGTGGGTTGCCATCTGTTGGCAACATTCCAAACTTTATACATACATAAATGCATATCGAACTAAAAAATGAAAAATAAATAATAGTTTAAAAAAACTAAAAAACACGCTTTTATATGCAACCGAACTAAAAATTAGAAAATAATTTTTCATTAAAAAAATATTGTCACTTCATAGTAAAAAGCGTGGGGTGCATTTTACTATTTTTCATAACTTTTCCATCATAGATATTGGCAAATATAATAATTATAACATTTAATATATTAAGCACCCCACGCTTTTTACTATGAAGTGACAATATTTTTTTAATGAAAAATTATTTTCTAATTTTTAGTTCGGTTGCATATAAAAGCGTGTTTTTTAGTTTTTTAAACTATTATTTATTTCAACTTTCTTTACCACTTTCTGAAGATTTCCGAAACCGCCCGAATTATCCATTGAGAACTTTTATGCCATCCTGTACTATGGAATTTTCGCGATATCTCTCCAAAATTCTAGATCATTCTTCACTCTTTCATATTACTATAAAAGGGCGACAGAAAACCTTCAAAGGATTAGTATAGATTCGACTTTTGTGCTGTAAACTTCGAGACATTGACAACTCAAGATTTTGTCGTTATAAACATAGTTACGTTTCATTGTTGATAAAGGTATAAAAACGAAGGTCGGTGTTTTTATACGAGGTGTTACGGAACAGTATAAATTTAAGCGTTTATAATTAAGTAAAGTTGACTCCATTGCTACTCGATTACGTTTTTTAAATGTTCTCACACATTTTTTTCGCTCTTTTAGGTCTTCCACCTATAGGTCTGACTACCGCCTCCCTAGGTGGTGCAGTGTAGCCCCTAGAGGCTTGTTGTATTGTAACTTGTTCCTACTTCTTCTCATTTACACGCCATTCATTCTATAAGTTGATGGTTGTTGGGTCTATGCTGGTTTGGGCACCTAATAAAATTTTACCAGACTTGACCATTTTTTTATGGTTTGGTCGCCTCGACAAAAATGCATAATTATTTCTTTTGTTTGGTACCCTAACGAATTGCATAGAGTGGATTTATCAAGTGTGTATTAGTCTTGGGTTTAATTAAGGACTAAAAAAATAATAATAACTAACAAGTAACTCATGACCCCCACCTATACTCTGTAATAATAACAGAACTATTGTAATGCAATAAGACTAATACTGATTTAAGAGTCTTTACCCATGGGTTTTATTTAAATTCGCATTTGGCTAATGCGCATTACAGCGCTCATGTTAACTTGGAACGAATACGTCTGTTTAAATTATTAAATTATATGCACACCTTTAGGGTACCAAACAAAAAAACTAAATATGCATTTTATTCAGGTGACCAAGCCAAAATTAAAAGGGTAAAAAAATTTTAGGTACCTAACAAGAAGTTCTCAAACAAGAAACCCTGGTTGTTGCTCGGTCCCGTCCAGAACACTGATCTTGATGGATTGCTAATGTTATAACCTGCGCGAAACAAAAGTTCTACTTTTCATGGGCGAAAAAATGTGTTTGTGCGCTTGGATACCACTCATCTCCAAGGTTTGACGCGCAGGCGCAAACAGACTATTCGCATTATCGGAAAGAAATTTATGACGCCTTGTCTGGGTTTCCCGTTCGAAGTACGGTACGTCGCAGCGTACGGTCAGAACGCGGACAGGGCACGGTGTGCCGGTGTTGTATTCTTCCAGTGCATGTTCGTCCATCCTCAATTTGTTTACTGCGCGAGGTCGTAAAAATCCGAAAAAATGGTTCTTGCCGCCACGCGGACCCAAATGTGGGTCATCGTGGTCCAAGCATAGGTCTGAGCCCCGAGCAGCAGAGTGCGCGGTCGCCCGCACTCCCATCCAAGTTGCGCATAGCTCCTGCTTCGCGTTGCTATGACTTTGGTGATCGTCGTGTCCGATCTCACCGGTGCAGCAACGAGCACAGTTCGCCTTTAAATAAGAGTGAAGGGATTACATTTTTTAAACGCTATCGCCACATTAGTCCAGTCTAGGTGTAGATTTGTCCATGCAAATATTTATACAGGGTGGGCCACAGCTGCATGAGCGGTTTCAATATCCAATAAAACAAACATTACACGAAATCACCTTACACATGGTTTATTGATATTATTTTAAACTACAAAATAGTAATCCAGCGTTTCATATTTTTATAAACTTGGCGACAAGTTGCTCGCAGATGTAAGCATTTATTTTCCGCACAATGTTTTGTTTAAGCTGGTCCAAAGTGGTTGGATTATTTTCATAGACCATGATTTTAGGTAACCCCACACAATAAATAATCATTTGGAGTAAGATCAGGCTCCGGGGGACCCTGGAATATCACCCTTTCGTGAGAGGAGTCTTTCAGAAAACTTATTTCTTTAACAAATCCATGGATACTGTGGCAGGTGAGCTCCCGTCTTGGGTAAAACCAAAACGTCGTGGCATTATGTCCTTCAAATTTTTGAAGAGCTGGGACTAAGAATCCCGGCAACATCTCATAATAGTTATCAGCTTTCTTACCGTAACGGCAACTTGTTTTCATTTTTGAAAAAATATGGACAATAATTCTACTTAGCTGATATTGCAATCAGACAAAAAGCGTAGAAGAATAAAAAGGACGTTATGGTTTCTATCGAGGTTATTTGTCCACTGGCCAAAATTGTTAATAACGTCATTCCGTGAGCAATTTGTCGCCAAATTTTAAAAATATGCAACTCTTGAATAAAAATGTCAGCAACGTGAGGGACGTCATTTGAAAAAGAAAATATAATTTTTAGGTCTTGAAATTTTCTATTATTTTGTAGTTTAAAAATAGTATCGATCAATATATGTCTAAGTTTTGTTATTTTAGTTTTATTGGATATTGAAACTGCTCATGCAGTTGTTGCCCTACCCTGTATTAAACTGGCACCTTAAAAATATGATGAGAAGGTTAATAAAAATTTAGTTAATGACAAATAATTTCATTGCATGTTTATTATTTTGTTTTTATAAAGGAGTATAAATAAAACAGGATAATGGTCGCGCTTGTTTTTTTTTTTAATAAAAGTGATCCCTGGCCGTCATCGTGAGAATTAAACGCGATAGGTGGCACGATATTTCATGGGTAAGAAGATTTTTATAGAAAAATTCAAGCATACAAAAGATTGACAACTTATTTTCAAAAGAAGAGTTAATGGTACTTTTGGTTAAACCGAAAGTTGTTTGATACCACGTAAACTATGTATTATTGGTTTCCATGATGGTGTTACCCGGTATATTTTAAGGCTTTTGGACAGATAATATTCCAAAAGCATAATAACTAACTTTGACACTGTTGTTTAGTGTATTGAATTGAAATTTATAATATCCTCTCCCAACGTTTGTAAACGGACCTTTGATGTCATTGTCACACTATATTAAATAGATTTTGGGACTCTGGATTCTAATACATTATAAGGCCTTTTTATGTTATGTTTTGCTTTACTACCAAAAACCCGCTATACACTGTCCCACAATAGGGTTTACAAGGGGACAAAATGAATTTAAAAAAAATTTTTTCAAGACAAAGTTATATTTTATAAAAATGTTTGCTTGTAAAAAAAGACATGATTAAATAAAAATAGTTTACCTCTTGTAATAAAGAAATGTTTTTAAAATTTTGTGAACCCTAACCCGTGCTTATACCCGTTAACATTTTTTTCTTTGTGGATTACGTTTATCTCTTTGTAAATTTTTTTCTTAAGAGTGACTCTTTTTAAAAAATTAAATTTTGGTCCATTTAACTGCCCTCTTGTAAATCCCATCCGTGGACAATCTGTATTTAATAAAAAATTCTTAGTTTTATAACATTGGCATCTACATTACCTATAGGTACTTTAGGCACTTTTCATTAAGAGAAACACCTGAAAAAATGTTTGGTATTTGTACAAAGTCACTATCCATACCTTACTAGGTATTTTTACTAATAATAAATGCCCAAAGTATAGTATTTGAGGCTTTCGTTAACAAGCTTTCGTAGGTTGTAGTAAATATAGATAACCAATAAAAACTAAACATTATTATACATAAATCAGACATAATAAATATATGTTACATAGTTAAGTCGAGTAAGGTACGTTTACATCTGACATTGCATGTTATTTATGTCAGATAGAAATTCACGGCTAATGTAGAACAAGGAAAAATTTAATTCAATTAGCCAAGATTTCCATCTGACACAACTATTGCCGCAGTGAGGAAAAGTGTGGCAGAGGTAATCGCGACACTCAATGAGCGTCGCGCGTACACTAATGTGAACGACTACAAGACCCTGTGCAACGAATCGTAACTTTTGATCTACATTTTCAAGCGTATAAGATTCAACTGACGCAAGAACTCAAGGTGAGGGACCATGAGCAGCGGCGTGGATTCGTTATATTGGGGTTGAACGCAATGATTAATGTGGACTTTCCGAAGAAAATATTTTGCAGTGAGAGCTCACTTTCAGCTATACGGAGCATGTAAAATAAGCAGAACTGTAGAATTTGGGGTAGTGAGAATCCTCGTGTTATACGCCAAGGAAAAACAATGCATCCACCGCGAGTAACTGTTTGGTTTTGCACATTATGGGCTGGCAGAGTTGATTGGACTGTATTTTCAATGCAGCTGGAAATGCGCTAACTTAAATTGCCTACAAAAAAACGTTTTATTAAAAAATTGCCAGAAGAACCGTTTTTAAACAATCAAGCTTTAGACATTAATATATTTTTAAATTTACCTTTTATTCTGAAATTTTGCTTAACTAACAAAAAATAAATATACGGTATCCCCGTTATCCTGATTAGGACCGCCAGGATAAATAAATTCCTTTACAGATCCTCTACTGTGTCTCTTGACAAAATGGCGAAGGAATTTTTTTAGTGGAATAAACTGGAGCATTTCATCATCGAAAATCATAATTTTATCAATCTATCGCTTAAAATATGCAAATTTTATAATATATTCAAACCTATTTCTAGGTTAATAGCTATTTGTTATACGAAAACGTAGATTTACTGTACTCTAAGACAGTAAATCTACGTTTTCGTATAACAAATAGCTATTAACCTAGAATAGGTTTGGATATATTATGAAATTTAAATATTTTAAGCGATAAGATTGATAAAATTATGATTTTCGATGATGTAACATATTAATTTGTTCCAATGAGTCAAAACTTGGTTCAACAATGAAGAAAGAGTAATTTATTTTCTTTAACTTAAATTGTGAATAACTTTAAAAGAACGATTTTATTTAAAAACATTATAAAGACCTTTTTGTAGAGCATTAAATTCCCTTTAAGAATCTATGTTGTTTTTTCTATATATTTATTTTTTCGTTAGTTACAAAATTCCAAAATAAAAAAGATAAATATTAAAAATATACCAATATTTAAAGTTTGATTATTCAAAAACGCTTCGTCTGGTAAACATTTTTAATAGGACGTTTTTGTAGGCAATTTAATTCCCCAAAGATTATATACATACATAATTTTCTTTAACTTGATAGTTAGGATGCTTTGACGCAAAAATGAAAGTACAAATATAAAATCTAAATTAAAGGAGAGGGACCTCTAAATATTAATATTAAGGGCTCAAATTTTCACAATATTTTCTTTTTGTAACCCCAAACAATATTTTCCAAATATTAAAAAATAAAAATAAAACTCGATTTTTTGGCCCAGTTTAATTGTAAAAGTTATTCTTTATGATAGCATTTCATAAACATGTCATTGTTTTTATTTGCTCGCTTTTGCGTTGTGTTCTGTCTTATTGGATTAATTTATTACAAGGAAGCCTTACAGTTACTGTAAAACCTTTTTCTAATGTATTATTTTAATGTATGGAAAGCAATTTCAATATCAATTACTTGAACAAGCGTACAGCGACTAAAAATAAAATATTCGATATAACTACTTTCCTCGTAAAATTCAGTACCCTGTGAAAAACCTTATATTAAATATACCCTCATCTGGTAATTAAACGAAATAATATTTTCTAGGCAGATTTTAATGTAGTGAATGGAAGTGAACAACATTCTCCAGCATAGGTTTGCTACAATTAATAATAATTAATTAATTAATAGTTAGTTTAATTATAATTGTTACCTTTACATGTTAATTGCATAAAGCAATGATCAGCGGTGAAATAGCTTAGTTGGATGGGTAGCAGGCCAATTTTATTCAATTAAATATGGTAAACATAATTTTGCTAATAGACAAGGGAATAAAAAGTAGAAAAAAAATGTTACCCAGTGCGGGATACGAACCCAGAGTGTCGACAAGGCATGCACTGCTAAATGCTGCTACCTAACCAACTAGGCTATTTTACCGCTGATCACTGGTTTATGCAAATAACATGTAAGGGTAACAATTATAAATAAATTAAACATTAATTAATTAATTATTATTAATTGTAGCAGACCTATGCTGGCAGATGTTCACTTGAATTCAATATTATTTAATTTAATTAACAGATGAGGGTATATTTTCTTAATGCCGGATCTTAGACTATTACTATAAGGACATTTATCTTTTCTGCTAATAGTGTCCATAAAACTTTAGTTTACAATAGGGTTGACATAAATTCTTTAGCCACTGTCGGGATACCTTGACTGCTGGCGTGTTTAAGTTTTTCCGGGGAGGAGAGAAGGTGCACCATTTTTTTGTTAAAATTATTCGAAAAAAAAAATACAATGCGAACATTATACAGTTCAGCCAAATTTAACGAGTATATTGGCCAGTAAAGCAACAACAAAGCTGGACTGATGCGTTGTTTTTACATGCCGGCATTCTTTGGTTGATCTCTGCTCGAGTGTTTTACACACTTATTTTTATTTTCGTTTTTATTTCGCTGAGCTTGTATGTTATAAGATACTAACAGGTGCAATAAGTGAAAAAACATAATAAACTTAAACTCCAAACTCTAAAGATATTTTTCTTGGGACTTAACTTTTATAAAATCTCTCTGAATTAACATTATGTAGAGGAGTTAAAAGTATGTAAGTATTTATGTGTTTTGATCAATTTTGATTTTTGGTATAAATGGTTGTTAATGTTTAAAACGCAATAGATGATAAAGGGGTTCATACAAAATTAAGTATCCGGCTTCATACCAGAAATCGGGACTTTTCGCTCTGAAATCGGAACGTCGGGACGTAAGGCCTATTAACGGTGACAGTCCCGATAAATCGGGAAGGATGGCAACCATAGTTCACAAGAAACATAACATATTACCTAGCATAATTCTTAAAGCAATACCTTCTTCATAAAGTAATAATTGAATTTGCCTTATTATGAGGGTCACCCACATATGCTTATTCTTTAGTACCCAATAATAAAATTATTATTTTCATGCTATTTATGTATTTAAATTAAAATCGTTTTTTTGTAAAGCCATGTACAGACTTGTATACAATCGGGACAACATTGTCGGCCGACTGTATCTTGTTCAAAAAACATTTTCAGCAACAAAGTTGGCCAACATTTGCAGATACAAGTGTTTCGCGTCCACACTAGTTTTAAAGCTCGTACAAACCTGCCGATGTTTTTCATATTAAATGGAAAACAGGCGTCTTGCCGATTCCTTGGATGAAAACGCCCACGGATGTGGCTATGGCGTTTGCAACAAGTTGGCCGACCGATGTGCAACATTCAAGATACAGTGAGCAACAAATATTTTTACCGATTGTATCCAAGTCTGGGCGTGGCTTAAAAAACATGGTCTTTACCACATTTCATCATTTTAATGAAAGTTTTACTGAAAATAAAATATACTGGGTGATGCATCGCCGGGCGGGACATAGGAACTCCCATGTAATTTCTAGTGGGGTCAATTATTGGCTCCCTTAATTATTTTAGAGAAAAAATTCTATTGAAGTTTATTGAAGAGCACTACAAATCTACGTCCATGGTAAAAACTTAAGATTTTTCGGTTAACCCGTTTGCTAGTTAGATGCTAATATATTTTTAAAAATTGTTACATTATTATCGCCTCATATTTATGAACAACAATAAAAATACCAGTTAGTGTGACATAACGTTGTCATTTTAAAATTTAATGCTTTATTATTATCAAAAAATCGTAGAGCGAAAAGATTAACCATGAGTTATACTACTGAAGAAAAAGTATTGATGATTAAATGGTACTATCAAGGAAATAGTTACCAAAAGGTGTCAGACATATTCGCTGCTCAGTATCCGAATAGACCGATACCCGGAAAATCAACAGTCGATAGGACTATCAAAAAATTGGAGACCAAAGGCACAGTGATAAATAACTACAGATGTGAATAAGATATTAATTATTGTAATAATATTAATAATTTATTGAAGCATGTAAATGTCATAAGTTCTTGAAATTTGTTACTCTAGTTTAGTTTAACCTAAGTTAATTCGTTTGTATAAATACAACTTATTCAGTCATCTTTTACTGTACGATTTTTTAATAATAATAAAGCACTAAATTTCAAAATGACAACGTTATGTCACGCTAACTGGTGTTTTTATTGTTGTTCATAAATATAAGACGATAATAATGTAACAATTTTTAAAAATATATTAGCATCTAACTAGCAAACGGGTTAACCGAAAAATCTAAAGTTTTTACCATGGACGTAGATTTGCATGCTCTTCAATCAACTTCAATAGAATTTTCTCTAAAATAATTAGGGGAGCCAATAATTGACCCCATTAAAAATTACATGGGATTTCCTATGTCCCGCCCGTCGATGCATCACCCGGTATATGGATTCTTTATTAAAAGTGAAAAAAACACTTTCTGTCACTTCTACTAAACATATTTTAATATGAAAGCATAATAAACAGTAAGAACTAATAATTACACATATTTAACGAACCCTACTACGTTGGTTTCTTTTGCGCACATTTTAAAAATTGAACAATGCTTGGTTTAAACTTAAATTGCTTATATAATGTGACACTATGTAAACAGAAGCCAAACCCATTAAAAATATATCATGAAAAATGATTTGTGCGTAGTAAATTTAACTACACTCATACACATAAAAGTGGACTTTTGTGTTACTTTATAAGAAGCTGCTAGAAATGAAATAATATTGATTATTTGCACAAAAACAAAAAAAAGTGGAAAAAATCTGTGTTGCTTTAGTTCAATGAAATTTAAAGATCCTTGTTAAAAATACGTTTGCATTATTCTGTAATTGTTTTTCTGGAAAAGCTCAAAACTAGAGCAGAGAGCGCTGTTGTCAGTAAAAATATAAATTGCCATGATTTTTAAAAACTTAAAAGAAAAAATCATTAACGTAAAAGAAAATTCAATTTTTGCCAAATGTAAACATTTACTTCTCAACACTTGTTAGGTATTGAAAGAGTAAAGCTACAATAACTTAAATATGCTGGTTGGTAATAAACTAAACTTAAAAATAGTATTTGGGTAAAGAGGATGTAAAAGAAAGATTTTTAGAAGCATTTATACCAGATGTGTTCAAACGCCACAGATATGGCAAAAACAACAATCTAAAATATGCCAAGGAACTTTTAAGATTTTTTTAGTTGTGTAAAAAAATGCCCCACTCTAAAACAGTTATAAAGGAGCCCGTACTATCCAATCTAATATTTTTGTATTGGTTGGCAATGCCAATATTCCTACACCAGTAAAATTTGTTTTTCATTTTGCTTAAGAATTTGGAACCGTACTGAAAAGATTTTTAAAATTAGGATATCTTCAACAATTTGTTATATAAATTGCAATAACTAAATGGTATCAGTTTTTTTTGGTGTTAGTCCTTTATTTGCATAAACTTTGAGGAAGCTTTGTGTTTAACCTTACTATTTTATAAAAATATCCACACTAATCCAATGTGTAATTTTGGTTTGCGTTACCATGACAATCCAAGTATTTTTCGGATTTTGCTCTCCTGTAGTACTCTGCATCAAATGATAGTGGAATTTTATTGACATAATCAAAGAAATTTCTTTTACACTAATTCATATCACTTATATAATTAAATAAAAAAAAATGGTAATTTCTACCAGTTGTAGTATTCTTTGATGTATACAGGGTGGATTCACCATAGCTGGGAGTCTGTAGCGGATAACCATGGGGTTTTTAAAAGTAAATACTGAAACATATGCAGGTCCGGATAAGAACACAGTATAAAAATTATTTTAGTCTATACAGGGTGTCTCAAAAGTGTGACGTATCAAGAGTTATTTTTTTAAATGGAACACCTATATTTTATGACGGTTTTAGATTCTACATAAAAATAATTCAAGTTTGTTAATAGTACCATAGTGTCTAATTTTATTCGTTTTTGTGATAATTGATTTTTTCAAAATGCAGGGTGCAATTAAATTAATTTCATTTTAACAAAATAAACTCCTTAACCTTTACAATTTGTTACAAGATTAGAAAAAGTCTGCCTTATCATACGTGGTCATATCGAGATCATATCATATACACCATTTAAAAGAGCATTTGGTTTGTCATCATGTGGTGTAAAAATACAGGGTGTCTCCATTTAAAATAAGAGAGATATTGCAATTGAAATTATTTTTGATCACCCTATACAATATTTGATCTTGATTTGATCTACGTATGATGTGGCAGGACTTTTTCTAATCTTGTTACACATTAAGGTTAAAGTGTTAAAAGTGTTTAAGTAAGAATCAATTTAATATTACCTCTGCATTTTCAAAAAAAAGTAAAATATCACGAAAACAAATAAAATTAGACACTTAGATAATATAAAACAAACTTGAGTTATTTTTTAAAGTAGAATCTACAACCGTCATAAAATATAGAGAGTGTTCCATTTGAAAAAAATATAACTTTGATACGTCAAACTTTTTGATACATCCTGTATGGACTAAAACTAATCTTATCCGACCTGTATATGTTCCAGTATTTACTTTTTTAAAAACTTCATGGTTATCCAGCTACAGACCGTGTCGAATATGGTGGGTCACTCTGTATATAAAAGTACGCTTTAAGTCTCTAAATGTCATTTGTATACAACTACAATTAGTAAAATTATACCTTAGGACTGGAGTAGCAGAAGTAATTAAAAAGCAAATGAATGCTTGGGTTTAAGTAAAAATGAAACAATATATACCTATTTATTTACCAACTGTAGTCATATAAGTTTAATATAATATAAATAAACATCATAAACTGTAAATTTATATTTATATATATATATATATATATATATATATATATATATATACTGCAAATATATATATATATATATATATATATATATATATATATATATATATATATATATATATATATATATATACTATATATATATATATATATATATATATATATATTTGCAGTTACAATTGATAGAATAAAAAATATTTATTGGTACATTTTTACAGCTCAACATAAAATTTAAAAGAATGTTATGTAGAACCAATTTGGTGCGAAATTTTTACCGAAACCACACGTGCTTAAATTAATTCCAGGAGTTTTTATTTCTGGGCAACGAATATTTTAAGAAAATTCTTCAAAATCTTTATGGCCTCGAAGAACTTTTCGGAAATAAATTAAGCACTAGTGGCATAGGAAGTGAAAATTATTATTATTTTTGATGGGCGACAGTTTTGATGGGCGACAGAAAAGCTTTAATCATTATTATTACTGGATGAGGTGATTTTATTGACTTTTCTTTAAAATAGCCCTTACTTACTTACTTACAAAATGCCTTTATTGATTAACTTAGTTTTAACAATACATTCTTAATACTACATATTTACACAATATATGCAAGTTTATTGGGCGCGTTTTGTTGCAGTCTTCTGGGTTGAGAAAGAAACTGCTAGCAACAAAACGGTTTGAAGTTAAATATTAAATGTCAATTGTAAAAAGTCGTCAACATAACCTTAAAGTAAAAAAATCAAAGTTTACAGCAACCACGGACGACCCCAAAATGAAAAGATAAATGCCGTTATATAAATAAATTTAAATTATAAATATTTTGGGTGTTGTGAATATTCTTTTAGAAGAAGAAGGAACTTTAAAATCATCGATGTATAAACAGCTGTTTCTTCCCCCACTCCAAACCAACATTCCACCAGCTCTATACGGTCAAAATAGTCGGTAGGACTGGTGGCCGCAGAAACCGGTGGAATTTGATCGAAGAAAACGCTATTTTTGTACCATTCCGATTTCGGAATGGTAGCAATAAAACGCACCTTATTTATAGAGAGAGCTTTCTATTTGCCTTTTTAGGCTTAGGAAGAAAAAACAACCGGGAAGGGTTGAGAACATTGTTAGTTCTGGTTATTGGGTATTCAGAATGCATAGGTATTAAGGAGTTTAGTGTTCGCCGGTAATGACACTTTTAGACAATTTAAATTATTCGATTAAGTAAAAATTTTATGTTCATTTAGCTAAATATAGCTATATAATATAATATTTGTTGTATTTAATTTGCTTTACAGAAAAAGTATTAGCAGAAAATCAGTTTGATTTTTAAAATAGCCCGATTTAGATGAGCCCTTCAAAAACGCCAGCTTAAAAAATTTACATCTGCTATGTATAAATTACTCCTTCCTTCCATAATAAGCATTGTAAAACCTAATTATCTTTGTCCCATAAAGCTTTTGACTAAATTAAACAAAACTATAGAGTACGATGTCGTCCATTTCGTAATCTCTAAAAACCATATTATTCTCTGCTTTAACTACTTGCTGAGCCATTTACCTTTTAAACTGCTTCGTAGGGTTACTCTTGGAATGTTATGTTAGGACAAAGGGCTTCAAAACAGAAGCTTAATAGGCTCTAAGATTATTTTACAGCAAAGTGGGACGATGTGATTTTGAAAGGGGGTTAGTTTACTGAAATTGTAAAGATTTTATGTGGACTATTTCTCGTTTTATAAGGGTATTCTAAATATACAAGGCGTTACAAATTCAACGGGGCACCGATAGGATCTCGGAAACGGTAAGAAATACCGGGTTGGTTAAATTGGGGCAAAATTGCGCATTAATAAGCGTTATTTTGGTGTACCATAGTCGGCCTAGTCTCTTACAAGCAAACTATCCCATGTATCCACGCCGATTTAGATGAAACACCAATATGTTGTAGTAGGTACATACATTAACAAATGAGGGAGACGTATTTCTATCGGCCATTAAACAGTTTTAAATAACCCAAAAGTGGGTAAAGGCCGATAAAAACATACATATCTCTTATTTTTACAACATATTACAGTCTCATCAAAATCGGTGAGGGTCACCTGGAATACTGAGGAACCTTGGTTCTTGGGTTTGGACCGCGTCAAATTAAAATCTTTTATCGACGTTTTGCCATCGATTGCACGAGGCATCTTTATGGATTTGTACTCTGCGAGAAGGGAACAATAATGTATTGTTCCATTCTCGCAGAGTACATACAAGATGCCTCGTGCAATCGATGGCGCAACGTCGAAAAACGATTTTAATTTGATGCGGTCTAAACCCAAGAACCAAGATTCCTTAGTTGACCAAGGCCGTGAAGGCTTTTGCTTACCTAGGATAGTTTCCTTGTTAGTATTATTAATTATTTTTAAACGAAAATCGCATTGCATATGATTTTAAAGATCTAAAAACAGCACTCTGTATACAAAGCACTTTCTTTTATAACTAAAGTTCGAAACACAGGCAATTCAATTTTTAAATGTTAACGAAATCTAAAAAATAACTCTTGTTCCAACAAACAAAGTGTTTTACTTTCCAAATAAATGGAACATAAAATAGGCAGGGAATAAATTACCAACGCTCACCTGTAAAAATTTATCGCTTCACACATGTCAGAATAAAAACACACTCGCTTGCACCGGTGCAACTGAAAATTCTTGTAATTTTCCACGATTTTCCACGAGGCGCACAACAAAATGTCGTCTGTGAAAAGCCTGACAGCATTTTCTCAAATGTCTATTCGAGCATAGAATGGAACAATAAACAGATTATTTGTACCATACAATAAAATTGGATTTGAGGATTTGGATCAGTACGAAGTGTTTTAAAACAAGCAGAAAATTTGTTTCTTTCTATTTTGGTAAAGTTCGAATTTTCGGTAAAGGTGGCAGTTTAATTTAGTGGCGGATCAAGAGTGAAGAATATAGCTTAAATTTTAGTTAAATTCATATTTTAGTATAGGTACCGGTCTATTACTTTATGGGAGCGTATTATATGATAAAATAAATAGGTTAATAGTTTTTTTACCCATCATTTGAAACCTTTAAAACCAAGTGTAGTATGCAATTCTTTAATAAAGTTACTACAATAAAAATATATATTCATATATATATATATTTTTTAATTTTTAACACACCTTAGTCCAAATACTGAGACGTTTGGAACATAATATGTTTATTATGTTCATATGTCGTTTTTTCATAATTTTTATTGATGAATCACCACTAAGTTTGTCGGTTAAGTTACTGAACATCCTGTTTAATTATTGTATTTGTATTGAATACGTATTATTATACCAAGTTTATATTTACCTATTATGGTTTCTACTGTGTAAAACGGTATTTTAGGTAAGATTTTTTTTTTTTGAGAATGCATATTAAATTTATATTGTTGTCATAAATCGATATAATCATTGGGTAAATATTTAGTATAGAATTATTTTATTACATACTTCTTGGATACAAACTTTTTCCGAAATACCTCCTATGTGTACCAAATTATTCGGAATCAAATGCTCTTTTAGAATATTTTAACGAGCCACCCTCGTTTCATTTGAGAAAAGTTCCAGTTAAACTGGAATTAATAAAAAAACAAGTAAAAGATTAGTTAATACACAATTATGTCGAAAAATGCAACACAATACAAATTTTATTTTTCTATCTTAAAAGGCAAAAAAGTTAAGGGGGAAACCACCTGTGAAAAACATCCGGTACGTTTGGTGTTGGTCCAGTGTCACATTTTTTTTAGATCAAACAAAATTAAAATCCCAGTTAAGCGCCTATTGTAAAATATATTTTAAATTATTTTAATGGGTTGATGTACCTACTTTCAAGGTGACGAGTCGCCACTTGTTAAATCTTATGATTATGTTACCGAAAAAAAATTATCATTATCCGCTCATCATGTTTTTTTTTTTAACATTTTTACGAATTAAAAAGGATAAACAATATTTCAAATAATATGTTTTTTAATTTATAATTAAATAGGTCTTTATGTTTACATAATGATAACCATGCGTGAGCAATATACCAACCCGCGGACCGTTTGGTCCGCCAGTGGTTAATTGCCCACAAATTATTTTAAATAATTCAAAATTATTTATTTATTTTTAAGTTTAAATATTTAAACATGTGAAACAAAATATAAAGATTTTAATTTTTGTATGTGTAAAAAAGTCTAATTATAGTCAACGAACTCTTAGATCATTATGGGTGATGGGGGGGGAAATATAAACCTTTTTGTAGAAAATATGCTGTGTGACCAATGACTTTTTCGAGAAACTTTAAGGGCTGATTCTACAATAAAAAAGAACTTTTTATAAACAATAGGTCCTAAACGCCTTAGTTTTTAAACTACAGGGAGTTTGAAATTATAAAAAATAGTTGTTTTTTTAATAACTTTTATACAAATTCAGATATTTAAAAAAATTACCCTGAGTCGGTAATCATGGGTTTAAGGTAAATATTTTTTCAGAAAAAAAGATGGGTTTTTCAAAAATAAAATATACAGGGTGTCCGCTAATTATTTGTACACAGCAAAACCATGCCAAAATATGAATATTAAACCCCACATACCTATATCTAAAACTTGACAATAAGGAAGATACAGGGTGTCAAAGTGAGAAAGATATTTTTAATATATCTCGATAACTTTAGATACGTTTAAAATATTTTAATAAAAATTGGTATCTAAGGGTTTTATAATTTTTTATGTGTAAACCAGAGGTGGCTGATTACACTTTTTAAATTTTTCTAAAACGTCCTAACTTTTTGTGCTACACTGTATGTACCATGTTAGTAAACCAGTAAACTCAACAATGGTTTTTACACAAAAAAGGTATATTTTGTAAAAATGGCTTTAAGCAGCCGTTTTCAAGGTAATTTAATTTAAGTGGTTTAGCGCAACGAAAAAATACCTTTGAAAACAGCTTATTAGTCATAACGACAACAGCCTCATAATATACGAATAATTTAATGTATTCTTTCATACAGTAAGGTCCTAAAGTCCGTCGGCCCCTTTTAAATTCTGAACCGTTCAATATATTTTTATGAAACTTAGAACAATATTTGCAATTGCAATTTTTTACATATCAATGACAGGGGGTCTTGTGGCACATCATTTTAAAGCTCCTGACAGGTACTTTACAACCCTAGAATTAAAGTCAATACCTTTACCTACTACAAAATGGCGGTACTTTAAAAATTACCTAAATACCTGATTTGGATGGCCATATTTCAGAAAGTAATTAAGTTAGATGTACCTAATATGGTATTTTCTTAAACCTCTTTTAAAGATCAGGGTAGCAAAATAAGTATATATTTTTTAATGATGCACCCTGTATATTATATCACCATTAAAAAGATCTTTAAAAGAGTTTTAAGAAAATACCATATTAGGTACATCTAACTTAATTACTTTCGGAAATATGGCCATCCAAATCAGGTATTTAGGTAATTTTTAAAGTAACGCCATTTCGTAGTAGGTTAACTTTATACTCTAGGGTTGTAAAGTACCTGTCAGGAGCTTTAAAATGATGTGCAAAAGACCCCCTTTTCTTTAATTTTTTTTATATGGCGCCCAGCTGTCACCTTGACTTTTAGAGCAGTCATTGATATGTAAAAAATTGCAGACCTTGGTCATAAAATATTGTTTCAAGTTTCATGAAAATATACCGAACGGTTCAGAAGTTAGAAGGGGGCGACGGACTTCCGGACCTCACTGCATACTTTTGGTAACATTAAAACACTTAAATGCAAATATTTTGCAAACGGTTGGTCAGAGCCAACCTTACAAGGTACACCTTTCTAGTGTAGAAACCATAGGGAAGTTTACTGGTTTACTTAGATGGTACATACGGAGTAGCACAAAAAGTTGGAACGTTTTAAATAAATTTAAATAGTGTAGCTCGCCTTCTCCTAGCTTACACATAAAAATTAATATTAGATCTAAATAGGTCATGTCAAAAAAACCCTAGATACCGAGTTTCACCAAAATATTCAAAACGTAACAAAAATTATCGAAAAAAATTAAAAATACATTTTTCATTTTTCACTTTGACACCCTGTATCGTTCTTATTATCTTCTTTTGGATATAGATATTTTTGGTTAAATCTTAATATTTTGACATAAGAAATCTGTGGTTTTCTGTGTCCCATTATTAAGCTGATATATATTTTAAATTTTTATTTAGTGTGAAACAAATTTGATCTTTTGACTTTTTTATTTGATGTACGGTTTTCGCGTAAATAAATAGAAACAATTTCTCGGCATGGTCATTTGGTAAGGCTTATATTAAATTCTACAGTAAAAAATCACCTTTGTTATTTTTTAATTAAACAAGGGTATTCCCTATATAACCTAACATCAAATTAAAAAAAAGAGATTAAATTTGTTACAAAATAAATAATAAATAAGATTTTTTTTGTATGCCAAAAAAACTTTTTAAGCATAGAAGAGGAGTCCTCTAAATTTTTTAAAATTTCTATTGGTATAAAAGTTATTATTTTTTTTCGTTTTTGTTTGTCGGTAGAGTAATTGGACATCCTGTATAAAAATGAAACTGATATTTTTTTCAATTTTTTGTTTTATGTTTAAAAAATATTAATAATTTTGCCTTATTTTACCGATAAGTTTGGATATTATAATTCAATTAAAATAAACATAATTTGTCTTACACTTTACATATTTTATATTCTGCAAGCACTGATCTAAAAACTAGTAGAATTTTGCTGGAATATAGTAAAATGGTTGCAACAATCTCATTTAACATGCTTAGCTGCTCTGCTGAACTTAACATCATATCAGGTCATTAAATTCCAATTGAACAATTTGCCCGTATGAACACAGGAAACTACTCTCTGCGAGACCTTGTCAAAAAGCACAGAGTCGGTTTAAAGCACCTTAAACTCTCTAGTGCTTTTGTAATATATTCAATTTCTTACCTAAATAAAATTTATTTTGATTAAAATACACCTCAAATCCAGATTTTTACTCGTTAAAGGATGCCATTTAATAAAAAATCAAACATCTCAAAGTAGTAGATGCGAGGTTCATTTCCTGAAAACTTATAGTTAAAAAGCAAAAAAACTCCTGTAAACCACATCTTTTCTATACTTGAATCCTGCACAAAATTATAAGATAACTATGTCTATGTTTCACATTTCATACCCTCAACTGCGGACCTCCTAGCCGCGAGGCATCCTTGGCGCGAGGTCGTGGGCGACTGCCTATCCCACCTACGCCTATCTACGCTACTGAATTTGACATCATACCAACCGATTGTGATGACATGATACCTGCTAAGTTTCATTATTTGATACATTTTGCTTCCTTTCTTTTTTAGAGCCAAAACCAAATTTCCCAAAGCATTCCTTTGTTTCCATTATAGATAAATGGAAAAATTAACAATAGCAATTATTTATAAAAAATAATTAATTTAAAAAAATACACCGCCCAAATCCACCGCAATAAAACAAAAAATTCACAGACAAAAACTTACAGCAATAGGTATTTACATTACGAGAGAGAAAAATACCACTTTTCCTTCCAGCGATGGTTTGATACCCGAGAGAATGTGAAGGGCAGCAATTATCCAAGGGAGAAAAAGGCAGTTTACTTCAGGAGTAATGTATGTTATTTTTTCTTCTACCATTTTTAACTATTTTAAGAAATACATAACTCTTGGGCTGCAATATCGGAAAAACAGTATTCCTATTTCATTTGCGGGTCCTTGAAACCCCTAATAATTGCACACCAGTTAAAATATGACATTAAATATCTTCAAACATCATAAGAGCTATTCATGTCAAGGCGCTAAGCGCTGTTTTTATAAGTGATATTAGTAAAGAGTTTTATTTGGTTGAAGAAAAATTATCATTACAACGCAAAATGAACTCTGACGACGACTATATTCCCTAAAATATTTGGGAAACCGCAAGGCTAGTATAAATCTTTTGCGTCTTGCGAACGATAAGAGAATATGAGGTTTTTAACCAGTGGGCGAAAAAAACCATGTCAAAAGAATTATATAGGTACCGAAGATGCTGGTCTTGTATACTTTTCGAAAAAAGCAGAAACAGTAAAGACATCTACGCTCTGAAGCAAATACAGAATGTTGCGTTCATGTATAAATATTGAAAAAATGCAGACATCAAATATTATTTCCTGGCAGCTTTCCTAAAGAGAAAAGCCTCTAGATTTAAGTAAAAGAAAGTCTGCACGTTTACGAGAGAAGATGTTAAATAGTTTATTAGTTGCCGGTTGGTAGAAGGAGGAAAAGTTAACTTTTTTCCCCAAAGGAAAAGTAAACATTTTTCTTCCAGGAAGAAAAAGTGCCGTTTTTCTTCCTCATAGGGGGAGGAAAAGTCTATTTTTAAAGATAATGAAATAACAAAAAATCTTTTCTTTTTTCTTAAAAAAAAACAAGTAAACATGATTACCAATTTAATCCATTTTCCACTGTTTTTACGCCTGTGATATGGTTTTTCTTACAATCTTGACTTCAGCAAAAGAACATCTGCTGTTAATTCACAGATAACTAAATTAAACTAAAAACAACGTATTTTCTTTTCCGGTTTTAAATGATAAACACGTTTTTTTTCGAGCTACCTTCCGCAAGAAACGTAGAAAAATAATGTTTTCATATTTCGAGAGCAGAGGAGGTTCTTTCCTGTCTTTTCATACTACGTGAGTGTATTTTCGATGTTTTAGGGTGATTTTTGAAACCGTTTTTCTGTCTGAACTAAAGAATATGCTCTACCTCTTAATTTAAATTTATTATTCCCAAGAATCTCTGGCTAAATACAGGACGGCCGTCCACATTTTGACCAAAAATAAATATGACAAAAAAGCTATAGAATATTTGCAATTTTGACAAAAGTTCTTAAAAAAGTAATCTAGCGTTACTCTAAGTATTATTTTGTTTATAAGTTATAGCTTTGTTGTCTTTTTTTTGTAATTTTGAATGTAGCTAATTTTTATTGTCAAATAATACTCGTAAAGTAGAATTCAGCTGAGAAGACGCCAGAGGCGTCATAGAAATAAAGTTGACAATAGACTATTTTTTTCTAATGACGTCGTTTAAATAGTGCGCGAGCAACAAAAGGAAATATTTTGAAAGTGAGACCGAACTGCTGACAGGGTGGCTGCTGAATCGCAATCTACAGCCCATTGCCATGTAGTCAACTTTTTGTTGGTCAATAAATCTGGGATTTTAAGAAATTACCCTAGCCTATGTTACAATTTTTTAGCGGGTAAAGATTAAATTTTAGAAATATAAAAAATTTACAGGGTTTTTTATTCAAAATAACAAAGTTTCCCTATATCGGAAAATCAATCATTTTGTGCTACTGGAATGTTATAACAAAATGGCAAAGATGTGATAGGAACAATTTAAGGCTTTCTGCGAAAACCGCATTTTAGATTTTTTGACACTTTTTTTCTAAAACCCCTAAAAGAAGTCTTTGCTAAGCATAATACTGTGAGCCAGGGCTAGCACATAAAAAGGAATAAGAAAAAATATTACGCAAAAAAATATTTTTTTTCGTTTGGCGCAATTATTAAATAAAAAGAAAGAATGCCAAATTGTGTAAGTGAGGACCTGCATAAAGATCCAAAGTGTTTATTTTAATACTTTGTATTAATGTCGGTTGCATTTATAGACAGTTGAGATAAACTATTTGCTTAAAATAAAGAAATTGTGCTGTGTCAATCTACAAATTATTTTTTTTTAAAGTTACTTGGTTTTTATTATACACTAAACAAAGAACCTGAATGTACAGGGTGGTGCCAATTCGTTGACCTTGCAGGGTATTGCAAAAATGGAACAAATCTGATTGCACTATCATCGTTTTGATATTTGAAAAAAATTAATGGTAAAATAAATGGAGGCTAACTTAATTCGTTTTGAAGAAACCGAGTGTTTTTAAGGTTAGGTATATATAGGTGTAGGTTAAGGTATAAAACAAACTTTTTTTTGAATTGAACATTGAACATTGAACATCCTGTTTATTTTATGATCAGTTAAAAAGTCTCCTTAAAAGCTCTAAGAAATACCACATTTGATATATCTATGTTTAATAGTTTTGGTTAGTATATTATATTACAGTTGCAAAGATATTTTAAAGAGGTTTTACAAAATATCACATTTAATATAATATGTATCTTATAGTTTTGGAAATATGACCATATAAATCTAAAAAATTGTAGATATATAAACTAATATTTGGAAGCTCATATTTTCGAAACGGTTTGAGAAAATCATTTTAGATGTGGTAAATTCATAAAGGTCATTAACATTTTTTTTTAATGGTAATAAAAATACAAGGTGTTTTATTTAAAAATATCATTTTACTATCAAAGTCCTGCCAATGGATACATTTTCGAAACCATGGCAAAAAGATTTACTGAATTAGCGAATTAAGTTAGCGATGCTATACTTTCACCATTTAATTTATTTCAACCCACAAGCATGACCGTATACGCAAAAATGTGCTTACGTTTTGTTCGGCATGCGATCTTACGTCCACATTTAGCAAACGTATGCGTGTCGTGTCGTTCGCCCCTGTTCCTACAGTTATTTGCTGTTTGGTTTCTTTTACCGCATGTATGTTTATACGTACCTACACATCCCATAACAGTGTGCAGCGAAATTTCTTTGAATTACCGGCAAGCGAACCTTTTTGCATGCGTTCGCCCATGTAATTATTGACGTCTACAGTACCCGAACGCATACGTTTGTTGCCGTTTAGCCCCATACAGGTGTGAAAACCAACTGGTTGACCATAGGGAATTAAAAGCATAGGAAATATTCGAGGTGGGATCTCATCGCCGTCCGACACGGTGGACGGCAGACAAAAGCGTGGTAAGCCAGGAACCCCTGATTACGTTCTGTTTAAATATGCGGGCTCGTTGCAGAGGCAAATTTTAGGAGAGTGCATAGCTACTTGGTGGATGTGTATGATTTGGCTATGGTCGACCGTTTGGTTTCCATACCGGTATGTTCGTTAAATGAAATTCACACATATACAGTGTGTAGCGTTTTTTTTTAATACCGAAAAGCGAGCGAACCTTTCCGCAACTAAATGCACGCATTCGTCAATTAAATTATTTATGTATACACTTAGCAAACGCGTAGGTTTGGGGATGTTTGGTCGTTTACGTTGGTTAAGTGAATACGAAGCTGAATGTGTCCCCACCTTGCAACTCACAGTAAGATATGCCACATTACAAAAGCCCTGAGCCCACAATTCCAGAACAACATTTCCAAACTTAACCTAAAATTAACAAAAGTCAACAGAGGCAAGTTTTAAGTTGATATAGATCCTTCCGGCTAAGCTCGAGCTTGGATGTTTGCATATGTATACTCTCCCCTTGAGATCCTCAGGCAGTCAAAGTCAAACGGACTCGAATAATTACATGTCAACAACAACCATACCATGTAAAATATGACTGTGCGATTACTTATAGTTAGGGGAATTGTGCATTTATACAGGTCGTACACTTTTGTGTAGTAAGTTTGGAATGAAACAAATTATGGGAAATAACATTTAGAGTTGGAGTAAAAAGAAAAAATATCTGCAGGGTATTCACTAATTACTGCAATACAGAGAAACCACAGTCCTTAGGCCAAAATATTACGATTTATCTAAACATATGTTATTGCTAAAAAACCCTATAATTCAGTAAATCAATCGAAAAACTATTAGGGCTGATTCCTGATTCTGCAATAAAAATAAGATTTATTGTATATTAACATACATATATCCTAAACGTCTTAGTTTTCGAACTACGGGATGTTAAAAATTAAAAAACAATATTGTTCCAATATTGATTAATGACTATTATACCATTATACCAATTCAAGCAACAAAATATATTTTTTGGCATACATAAAAAAATTACCAGTGTCGCCCATGAGGGGATTAGGGTAAATATTTTATAAGAAAAAAATGGTACGCCACTGCATTTTTCTTCTGCTGGGCGCCCTATTGGGGAAAAAATGAGGAATGCGGGGTCTTGTGGCACATCATTTTAAAGCTCCTGACAAGTACTTTACAACCCTAGAATATAAAGTCAATACCTTTACCTACTACAAAATGGCGGTACTTTTAAAATTACTCAAATACCTGATTTGAATGGCCTAATTCCGAAAGTAATTAAGTTCGGCGTGCGGCGTTTCATTTAAGGCTTGAAGTGCAACCTAGAGCGCGGAACGAGCGACAAGGAGACACAATCTCCGTGTTCGGCAGCGTTCGACATCTGTGTGTTTTCTTCTTGAGTGAGCGAGCAGTGAAAAGTGAACGTGGTGTCAATTGTTTATAGCAACGATCATT
The DNA here is from genome assembly GCA_014170235.1 of Listronotus bonariensis. Lineage (NCBI taxonomy): Eukaryota > Metazoa > Arthropoda > Insecta > Coleoptera > Curculionidae > Listronotus > Listronotus bonariensis. The sequence goes on from JACEGR010004073.1 coordinate 78,355, forward strand.
TCGGCGATAGATGTAATGATTCTCTCGACGTTGTCACGTTCAACTATCGTCAGTAAACAGACTTTGCAGTCAACCGATTTTTTATTCTAGAAGCGATATTTAATAGGTACCAATGGATGATAAATGCATCTCATGAATTTTGTAACTGCAGAAATAAAAAGTTAGTTTTAAAAGTTATTCCATAAAATAATAAAAAAAAGATTCCAGACATTTTTTTTATATTTGGAATCGTATATCGGAATTTGGTGTTTAAATCCGGATACTTTTTTCTACACATTAAAAAAAAATTAGTTTGTCTTTAATTTGTTTAACCTTATCCTATTGTAAGCTGCTATGTTTACTGTACTAAAAGAAAAGGTTACACTTACACAAAGGTTTTCATGTTTATTTTTACATTAGCTCAGACATCGTCGCATGGAAATCCCTCTTTTTATCTCTTCCACTAAAGAGAAAAAGGTAATCCCAAAAAGGATGTTACGAAGATAAGTTTTTGTAGCTCCCTTTTAAGTTTTTACTGGAAAGCGTTTTAAAACGTATTTTCTATTTTGTTGATATTACAATTTTTAAGCTACTTATATCGTATCTTGCTAGGTTTAAAAACTGCAGCAGTTGATTTTTAAAAAGTGAGCTTACTATTTTTTTGTAAATTTGGCAACATTGCAATTCAATAGGGGCCATATGACTAAAATATTTTGACCGTTTTGGTACTTCCGGTTATACCAGAAATTAATGTTAACTCCTGTTTTGTTTTATGTTGAAATGCCATTTTTTTTATCTTTGGGGCAGCCCACGAAGGATTATGCCAAAGCACCATTTCACAGCACTTTTTTCGTAACGCACCACAAACGTTTTATTTTAAATAATTATTACTTAACATTACTTTCCGGCTGAGGATCGAACCCAGACCTTCTGGGTAAGAGATCAAAGACTTCGTTTTCTGCACTACCGGGGAAGCAATACCAATGTATAAGTCTGACTGTTTTTTATCTATTTTTCTATATAAACCGGGTGGTCAAAAATAAACGTTAAAACTGATATTAACAAAAACCTTGAAAGATTTTTTTAAATTAAAATATTTTGTTTTAATTATCTTATTGTTTTTAGAAGTAAAAATATTTGTAAGTTTAATATATTTCAAAAGTGTATAGTTTTCAAATTACCCAGATATGGAAATGTTACTCCAAGAAAGTTCTGTTTTTGAAAAGCTGTAGAAATTACATATATTAGAAAGAGAGAGTTACTACAATTTAAACTACTTCTTGTCACACGGGTAAACAGCTTTTTTTTGTAAAACATAAAGTGTGTCTACGTAAGTTGGCTGTATATGGGAAACTTTTTTATTAATAATTTTACGAAAAAAATCAGTATAAAAAGTTTTGCATGGTCCGAAACCTAAAATGCAATTACCTGAGATCAAATTGTGTCAGTCATGTACGAGGTTTGGCCAAAAATGTAATTTTTGCTCAAGAGTAAAATACCTGTATTTTTGCTAATATCGCAAATTGTTATAAGAGAAAAGATGTTTAAAATTAAAAATTACTTCCAGATATGTAATTTTGTTTATTTCCAAAAAAATGTGATTTCTTTTTCTGCGAAAATTTAGGAAATTCAAATTAATTTAAAAAGTTTATTTAATTTTATTATAAAATTTATAATCATGAAATATAGTGCACTAATGTACAAACCTAAATTTATACCGTTATCGCAGAAAAAAAAATTGTTTTTTTTTGGAAATAAACAAAATTGCATATTAGGAAGTAATTTTTAATTCTAAACATTTTTAATTTATAAAAATTTGCAAAATTAGCAAAAATACAGGTACTTTACTCTTGAGCAAAAATTACATTTTAGGCCAAACCTCGTACATGACTGACACAATTTAATATCTGATGATTGCATTTTAGGTTTTGGACCATGCAGGGCTTTTAATAAGGAATAACTTTTTTCGTAAAATTAATAATAAAAAAGTTTCCCATATGCCGCCAACTTACGTAGACACACTGTATGATAAATACTAAATAGTAGATAAATGGTTAAGTTATTATCTTTGATATTTTAAAACGAAACCTTCAAAGAATATTTTTTAACTCTATTAACCAAGCAAATAAAACTTTTAATTGAAAATAAAAATGCAAAATAGCTAATAAAAGTTTGATGAGAAAACCAAAATAAAAATATAACGGAAATGTTTGGTTTTTATCGGCGTCTGGTTTTAAATTATTTACACTCCATTACGCATTTTTTTAAATCTTGCTAAATAACCAGAACTTTGTTATTTTTATTTTTTTAACTACTTATGCATTGACTGGCAAATGATTCGCAACATATGGGATTTTTTTAATTAACCCATATTCCCATGTTTTTTTCTGGCTATTGCTTTTTGACCTAAGAACCCATTTTGATGTATGTCATGTGAACAGCGGTATGGCGAGAAATTTGAAAAAACGAAGTTGAAATCACGCAAAGTGGGATTTGGTCACAAAATATCACAAAAACTCTTAGAAAAAAAGTGCTTAGAATTAATTCTGGCTCTATATACAAAGTTTGAAACATGTATAATGTATATGGTAAAGTAAATTCGCCATTGTTTAAAATATAATTTTAACAAAGTTTAAATGCACCATTTTATTTGCCAAACCAAAAACGGTTAATATACAGAAATGGTAAAATTTATTGATCCAATAATCATGATAACTGAAGACGAGTTTTCACATTTTGTGCATAAACTTAAAAAGTACTTCCTCAATTTATTGATTTATTTTAATGTCATTGACATTTATTATTTTATTAGTGCAGCAAGTAAAATAAAGAGTTTACTATTTTTTACAAAGATATAGGCAATTTTAACCTTAAATTATAGGCAAATTACCTTAACAAAAACAATACAAGCTAGAAATTAAATGTGCATGGGAAGATCCTTAATTTTCTTTTTTATTTGTCCTCAGGGCCTACCAGAGCATCCATACGCACAAATCTATTTTAATACCGGCCCAATATATTCTGAATACTATTTGGAATACTGAGTATTTGAATACGACCCAACTCTGCTATCAAAGGTCTTTAAAAAAGTCCATATTTGATATATCCCATTTTCAATAATTATGCAATATGGCCATCCAAGAATTTGATAGTTAACTGGCATTTTTTTAAAATAAGGCATGCTGTATATAATATCACCATTCAATGGACATTTTATACAGCTTTAAGAAAATACCACATTTGTCTATCTTTATAATTTTAAAAATATGGCTATTCAAATCTGAAAATTATGTAAAATTTCCATTATAATCACAGCTCTAAACTATAGGAACTAAGTTCAGTGTCGAATATAAAATAGACATATTTAATGAGGTATTTTCTTGACCCTTTTAAAATATCTATTTAATGGCAATGCAATAAACAGGGGCCTTATACTGCGATATCTTTATAAGGGTTGACTTTTTACCCCATGTTTATACAGCAAATTACCTTTTATTTAGAAAAAGAAATAACGTTTTATATTCTTGTGCATTTAGTTTAAAACACCCTGTATATTTATTGAAATATTGCACTTGCACATTTTCCTACCCACCATAAAAATTTATCTACAAGCTTGCGCTGCCACTGAGAAAGAAAAGAAAACCTAATTAGCTAACTGAGGCACTCGTAAATCCATGAGTAGAGCTATTTCACTACACAAAAGAAGAATAAAAAAATTCATTGATAATAAAAATGCTCGCTGAATAAAAACTTTTAATGGAAATTATGCTTAATAAAACAAAACCCAAAATAACTGTGGGGAATTATTATTTTATGGGCCGAAAAATTTAAGGTTTATTTTAATGTTTCTTTAAAATAACATGTAGTCACTTGACATTTGTAAAGTTACCATCAAATAATTTTGTTCAAATATAATTTTTCGATATTTTTTAGGGGTGTGCGAATATCGTTCGAATCGAATCGAATATTAATAATTCATTTGAAATTCAAATCGAATATTTCGAATTTCCGAATAATTCAAAATTCGACAAATAATTCAGAAAATTTCGAATAATTCAAAAAATTTCGAATAATTACAAAAATTTTAAATAACTCGAAAATTTTTAAATAATTTACAAATAATGCAAATTATTTACTAATTATCAAAATATGGATGAATTCTTTCTTTTATCCAATTAAGATTCCATAACATCGGGCATAAAAATATTTTACTGATCCATAAATATCCTTTTTAATTAAATATTAATTATCCGAAGAAGACAATTGCTTAATTTTAATATATATTTATCTCAGTCAGTAACAAAAAATCTAGATACTATTTTACTAGCAAGAGATCTTTTCAGTTAGTTTTACCTTTTATAATTTTTAATTTACTTTTGAAAAAAATTTATAAGGAGAAGGGTATACACACACTGATAAAAAAATAACTTAATTCAAGAACCAAAATCTTGACTTAAGAAAACCATTCAGTAAAAATACTTTTTTAAATCAAAAGAATAAAATTCTTTATCTAAGAAAAATATTTGATAACAAGAATAGTTTTTATTTAGCTCAAAAATTAGGAATTTATTCTCTTGGTCCCAAAAATAATTTTCTTTAAAATGATTATCTTGAGTAAAATAATACTGAACAAAATATTTTTTTAAGTTTTCCATAAATATTTTTAATTATTTTATTTATAAAGAAAAAGATATATATCACCGAATTCGGTATCATATTTATTATTTTTGAATTGAACAAAAATTTGTAGTAAATTTTTATAATAATTGTTTTATTACAGTATTTAACTTTTAGGGTTCAAATAAAATGTATATTATTTGTCAAATTTATATTTAAAAATCAAACTAAACAAAACCTAAATTTAATATTCTCGAAAATTCGCAATTACTACAATAAATCGTAATAATTAAAAAAAAGAATTTGCAGATAGCAAATAATAAAAAGGCCTAATAGTCCAGTTAGTTAAGATTTTTCACCGAAAGTCCTTAGTAAGTACTCCAATTTTAACATTTTTTTAAAACTTTTTGTTTTTTATAGATATTATTTAAAATCAAAAACCTCTCAGAAAAAGGAAATAATTATTTGTATTGTTTAAGCAATACACAGGGATATTTTAAGTTAGTACTTTTCTTTTAACACTGTGTAAAATGCATAAAAATGGGAAAATTTTTTGAATAAAATTATGTTTAAAAATGCTTTCTTTCTGAGATACAGGGAGTTAAAGTTATAAGAAAAAAAGTTTTTTTTCATCATAACTTTCCTACCACCCCAGATATTTTCACAAAATTTGGTATACTTCTTTTGGCCATTACTATGTATTTACGTTTTGGACATACATATGTACATAGATTTTTTTATTATTTTGGATTAAGAATCACCCCTAGAAGTTTGTCGAAAAACTTTGTGGAGAGATGTGCTATACTGCTATAGCATATTATCTTTAGCCCCTCGTATATCAAGTCATGCAAATTGTGGGAGACTACAAAAAAGGGTATACCTCTCTTACTGTAAATATGTATATAGGCATTCAGTATTAAATGGTTGTGTTTAGAATAAACATTATTTTATTTATTTTTTTCCTATCCCGGCAAATAGAATAATTAGTTCAGGAGAGATCTATTATTTACATTGAAATTGAGGTGTTGAGAGTCAGACCGGACCATCCCACAATTCCAAAATGTACTTTAACGCGTGCTTTTAATAGTATACAATTTATTTATCAAAGCTAAAATGGCCTTGGTAGGCTACCACTATCCTATATTAATTCTTAGCCTACTTTGGCTCAGATAAATAAGTTTTATGCCATTAAAAATACTCTGCAAGGTACATTTTTTGAATCGTGAAATGGTTCTTTCTGGCTCTCAATGCCTTAATTGTTTAAAAAATACAACTAATTATTTCCCTCCTCTGAGAGGTTTCTGATTTTAAATATTATAAATAATATTATTGACCTTGATTTCCAGCAATTGTTTGTTTTACAACTTAATTGACTCGGCTTAAAATATATAGTTTTGTTCTAATGTTTTAATGGAATGTGACGTAAAACACCCTAAAAAAGAGTAAACCTCAGTAAAATATTTTTAAAATGGTTGCTCGGAGCGATATTTACCATATAGTTATCTTTTTGCAAAGAACATGAAATTAAAGAGTCATACAAGTGGCTAGCTCTAGTTTTATAACAAAATCATAAGCGGATTTCGATTTTCCATACTAAAAATCCTCTGAAACCTAATTAAAAAAAAAACAAGAAATTATTTAAATTAACTAAAATAAAACAAGAACTTCGACACCCGGTATTTTGGTTAACAGTAACTTGTCAGCTAAGGTAAATTAAAGTATATCTTAGTATTTTAGCCCAGCCAGACCTTATGTTCGAATTCTCTACAGACACATCCTATATATTCTTTTATTTCTTTCTAAAAATAAATTGTGATAAAAAAAACCAATTCAAAATGGAAAATTATTAGTAAAGTAAGTTAATTATGAAGGTTTAATTGGACCTATTTTAACTGCACAGCATGGGAAATATGGGGAAAAGGAAAATGGAAAACTGTTAATTGGTAATTGGAAGTCTTTTCAACAAAAAATATTTCATTAAACCAAAAATGTTGGGCTTCATGTGTAACATAAAGATCGCAGCATATGAGTTTATTTGTTTAATTATTAGTTTTATAGAAGAATTTATTTCTAACGAAAGTTTGGGTACAAGGAAATATTCTCTAGTGAAAAGAATTAATTTTAAAAAATTGCACCGATTTGTGTGGATTTTTACGAAGTATTATTATTAAAGCACCAAACGTGTTGTAATGTAATATATGTATAATCTCCTTATGTTCTTACTGCCTTAGCACTTTCAGTCTTTAAAAAGTCTCATCCTATCATCAGTGGCGACGCCAGGGGGCAAGGGGTGGCCCAAGCCACCTCTGAAAAATGGCTTCACACCCCTGAAAAATTGGTGGGACCCTGTAAAGTAAAACAGGAGGAAAGAAATAGGTAGTAGAAGTTGAAAGTGGTGGGACACAAAACAACATTACAGTTGAATATATAGGATTGTACAAATAAAGACTGTTTTTTTGCTCCTCAAAATTATTGCGGGACAGAAACAGAAAATAACATAACACAGTTAAAATTTAAGGTTTTTGTCGGTAAAGATCTTTTTTCTGTCTTCAAAAATTTTATAGCTTTAAAAAATTTTGCCCCTCTAAAAATTTTTGCCTCCGTTGGCCACTCCTAAACCAAAAGCTGTCGTTGCCACTGCTTATTATAGCTTTGTTTATGGCTCTGATGCTGTCATTTCGCCAGCTCTTCCCTTCCGGTTAGATGTCGCATCATAAGTTTTCCAGGCTTATGTCGGTGGAAAATCTGGATATTCGAGCTCGAAGTTCTCAAAAATTTCTAGCAAATATATAATTCGAAGCTATGAAATTGTATGAACTGTAGCTATCAAAGCAAGAGCTGCTACTGGTATTGCGTATAACTTTCACTGTCAAAACTGACGCTTTTCGCGGCTCGCGCATCCTTCTTCTGCAATTGAAAAATACCTTGTGTTCAACACCAAATAGAAAAACGTCCCCTTCTAATAATCTTGACTCACAGCTCTCAGTCGTCAGTCGAAAAAAAGAGTCGTTTTAAAAGGTGCTAAAGAAAATAGTCAAATTGAATTTTGCCGGTATTTCTTAGGTTAGAAAAAAATTGTCACCTAATGACTAAACTTTGACCGCAGATTCATGTACAAAAGGCAAAAATACATCGAAAAATATACAGGGTCATCCACAGTCTCCACCGGTAGTTACTTTTATATTAGTCGACATACAAAATTGGTATAAGTACTGCAAAAAAATATCTTTTTAAACGCTTTTTAGGATTAAAGATTATATCCTATCTTCATTAGTAACCAGGATAGCTCGCAGTTTCAACCAAAATTGGACCCCCTGTACACCAGGGTGACTTATTTTCCTTTTTTTGTGTGAAATTTCAATCTACATGTAGACAAAAAAATCCCAACACCATTGAGCTCTTAATACAAATTTTAAGTACTAACAATTTAAATTTAAATTTTTTCCATTTAAAATCAACATACTTTTTTAAAAAATTTTTTATTGCTTAGCCACTTTTTACCATATTGTGAATCGTTTTAATGGAACTTAAGGCACATTGACGCCCTTTTGAATTGCTTTAGTATTTTTTTCGTAACCCAAACTGGTTCGCTGGTAGGAAGCGTCATTTTACAATTTTTAAATAAATTGTTTTTTTCGTTTTTTTTTAGCACATCGTAAAAAATAGAAAAGAAAAGGTTGACTCATAAAAATTTTTTCTTTGGGCAATATATTATGAATTTACAAACATTTGTACGACTCAGAACTTAAGAAATTGATAATTATACTATTTAAATTTTCCTTTTTTGTTGATTACTTACATACATATTTTCGTACAATAACAATTTATCTAGAATAATTCTAATTTTTAGAGTAACACAAAGAGCGTGAAATATGCTGTAAGGTCCCTCAAAACAATTTGCTATAAAGTAAAAAGTGGCTAAGCATTAGAAATAAAAATAAAACATTTTTTACGTGCATTTTTAATGGAAAAACTTTAAATTTAAATGGTAAGTAGTAAATATTAATAATTAGAGCTCAAAGTTGTAGATTTTTTTGTCTACATGTAGATTAAATTTTTTTCTTAAGCACGGAAGGAAAAGGAAAACTTCGGAAATGAATCACTACATACACCTTATTTCGATGAAAAATGATATCTGTGGGTCCGATAATTTTTTCTCTTTTGTAGAGTAGTGTAATTTAGACATATTTAATCTATCTATGTATTTAGTATCCTAATAATTTAAAATTTTAAAATCAAAAAGTAGCTATATAGTCCGGGAGGTAGCAACATCGGGAAAAAAGAATTGTAGGTTGGCTAATTTTTTAATATGTTGTACTCCCTCCTCTTTCGGGTAGAACCTCGGCTGTCTGGCTGGCTGTAGCGATTGCGTTGGCGCCCAGCTGTGACCTTGACATTTAAAGCATTCACTGATATATCAAAAAATGCAGAACTTGGTCATATAATATCGTTCCAAGTTTCATCAAAATATACTTGCCCGTTCAGAAGTTGGAAGAAAAAGGACTGTAGAAATAGCAATGATAAAAGTGTCTGGCAATAAAAAAATATGTTTGGTGAACCTATCTAAAGAGAAGAAATTGAAAAGTAGGTTTCTTAAAATGTTTTTAAACCTTGGATTATTACCTGTACAGGTAGGATGCGAACTAATAAACGCAACCACTACCGCCAGCCAGACAGCCCAAGTCTATCCAGGAGAGAAAGAAAACAACATATCAAAAAATCAGCTGACCTAAAATTCGTTTTCAAAAACGTTGCTAACTCCTATACTAATATCACAGTATCATTTTAACTAAATTGTCGGTTGCTGTAAAATAAAATTTTATTTTTCTCGATATAAACTACCTGTGCAAAGTAGATATTAACACGCCTTCCTATATTTTAACGAAATATAAGGTTAAATTTATAAAGTCATAGCTAGCGGAATAAAATAATTGTGCATGTTCGTGGACTCGCTCTACCTTAAAAAGCCAAACGAAATTATCCGGAAATAAAATTATAAACCAACAGCGTTTGTTTCGTTTCGGTATTTTCAAAACCCGCTGGAATATTAAATCCGAAAGGAAAACTTATGGAAAGCAACATATTGCGAGCGCGTATATATTAATAGAAAATCCAGAAAAAGGGGTTCACGTGGAGAAATGGAGAAATAAATATTGCGACTTTATGACAAAAGCTCTTTTCTAGTTATTTTGTTTCGGTTTTTTTTGAAAAAGAATAAAATTGTATTAAGAAAAATTAAAATGCATAACGATTTTTTTATTAAAATTGGTACTCCCGTGCTCCCCCACAATCGTCCCTAAAATTTTGGCTTTTACCCTTTTAAGACAATTATTTACAATGTCCACTATTTAGGGCAACAGGGTACTGCATTTTTTTTAAGATTTACTTATGAAAAGCAACATATTGCGAGCCCGTATATAGGTGCCTCTAAAAGGTGCGGAAAAAATCATACCATATCGCCGTTCTAGAAGAACAGTTAGGCAATTTCAAAATTTATTTACAAATTACCTTTTTTAAGAATTAAGACAAGGAAATCCTAACCACTAGAAATAAAAATTAAAGCCAGCTTTCTAAGAATAAACCCTATACTGTTTTTTCAAGGCGCTTACTCTTTTCTTTATTCAAATTTTAAATAATAAAAGGTTTTTTTTGCTGTCCTGCACAATTTTAGATATTGCAATTTCGTCAATGCTCTTCTGTAACGGTAATATATTCCTAATGCTGCCCCCAGACTTGCAACAATTCGCCAAACATTCGTCCAAACTTACTAACATATTTGCGCGCTCCTATGATGCAAAAAGCCGACAAGCTCTAAATCACCGTAGAATCATTCGCCAAGCCCTTGAAACGACGTGAATTCCGTCCAAGTCCACGTCCGCGCTATGTGGGGCTATGTGGCCCAGTATTCGGCGCGGCGATTGTTGCAAGTCTGGATGAGGTTAAGGCTAAAACATGACGATTTAACCTAACTTAACTTGGTAAAATTCTGGTTAATTTTGGAGATACAGGGTTTAAAAAAAATTTATGACTAATTTTGTTCTTATTAGATGTATTGGCACAATATTCGACTAGGTGGGGTTGTAAGAGGTGAAGAATTAGAATCCGCCATCATTTTATTGTAAAATCTAGACGGCGCTAAAGCAAAATAACCTTTCTAAGCCACTCTGTAAGTAACTTTTAGATAAAAATTCTTATTTTTTAACATATTTTACATAAAAAAAACTGATTTAAGCAGCCGTTTCTAAGACATAGATTAAAAAAATCACTTCCTTAATGGCTTGGTCCAAGCTATACAGGGTGTATTAAAATAAGATGCTAATTGTTTACAGTGCGTTAGTTGATTTTAAAAAGAAAAGTTTGATTTAAAAAATGTATTTGGATGTTTGAAACTATTAAAAAGTGGGTGTGGATTTTTTCAGAAACTACCGATTATAAAACTCTAAAACTAATATCTTTGTATGTAAAATAATGAAAAAAATAAAAAATACCAGTGCCGTCCGTACCATATTTGTACGGATTATTTTTAAGAACAAAATGGTGACCCACTGCTCCTTACAAAAAAAAAAAAAAAAAAATTAAAATCCCTATTGAATTAAAAAAAAGAAAAAAATAATAATCTTTTGACTTTTTCCCGAACGATGCATAGTTTTTAAAGAAAATAATAAAGACCACTTTGTTGCATGACGAATTTGTTGTTAAAAACTTCACAAAAATAATTGAAAATTTTAGGTTTAAAATGTTTAACATTTTTGTCATTATATATTTTCGCAAATTCATCATGTATTAAAGCAGTTTTTATTTTTTTTCTTTGAAAATTATGCATTGTTCGGGAAAAGTTAAAGGATTAAATTTGTTTCAAATTTAAGGGGGATTTTAAAAATAATTTTTATTTTAGGTAAAGGCAGTGGGTCACCATTTTTTCCCGAAAAATAGTCTATACAAATATGCCACGGACGTCACTGGTAATTTTTATAAAGATTTTACATTAAAAAAATGTTTTTGCTGCTGATAAGCTATTTATAAATACCAATTAATATTCAAAGCGGTTTAAAATTTAAGATAAAAAAATATTTTTTTCTTAAAATCTTAACACCCTGTATCTCTAAAAGAAAGCGTTTCCGGACATATGTTTATATAGAAAACTAGGGCGTATTTTCGACGTAGAATATGCCATTAAATTTAATGCATACATTTTGGAACACCCTGTATATCATTTAATTTTGCCGTTATCTTTCCATCTTTATGAGTTTCTGGTTGGTAGTCCATAAAAAGAAAATAAAAATACCTTAATAAAACTGCAGTTTATTCCCATTCCATTTAAGAAAAATAAAAGTCCCTTGGATTTACGACAAGAGCTTTTTATTTTCTGTCCTATATTTTCTAAGTAATCCCAAGTGGCGACAATTGTATTTGTTCTGCATTGCATGATTGCAAGATTATAAATATTTAAATAGAAAATGAATAAACTTTTCTGACTTTCCGGGTTTTCTCCGTGTTTAAATATTTTAGGGCTTTAGAACTACAGTGAAGTAAGTTACCTTGTTTTCAAAAATTAGACTTAGTGTATTTTTATATTTTTTATAACCATTATTTCCTGCCAGAGCGGTGGATGTCGTAGTTTGACAGTAGACGTATGGATCTCACATACTAAGTTAATTTAGTTTCAAATAAACAATATTTACCAAATTTCTTTTAACTTTAGGGAAAAATATCTCAAAATAATTTTTTTACTAACACCACTGTGATTGTAAGCCCCCATTGAATGAATGGTTCATGTTTTGTTTCTGTCTGTATGTCAGTCAATTTCTCCATATATTATTGCTTTTGCTTAAAATGTACTGCAGATTTCTTTTTCTTTGGTATCTACAGGATGTTCTTTTTAATGGCTTTGCAGGGAGCCTGGAAAACCATAGAAAATATCAAAAATCTAATACAAAACACTTGATCTAGCGTTTTTTAAAAACAACTATTTTAATTTTTAATTTAACAGTTGGCTTTTCATTCCGGTGCTACAGGATGATTTTCAGATTTAGGTAATTTTTACAGCCTTCTTTAACTCGTTAAAGTTATAAAATAAACACTTTAAATTGGTTAATTATGTAGTTTTTCCCGTCGAATGCCATGATGAATTTAGTTGTTTTATATAATGCCATTTTATATATTTTTTATTTATGTTCATTAGGCTTTTTACCTCGGCGGCCACCCTGTATATTTTTAAAAAGCCTAATGAACATTAATGAAAAATATATAAAATGGCATTATATAAAACAACTAAATTCATCATGGCATTCGACGGGAAAAACTACATAATTTTAATTAATTTAAAGTGTTTATTTTATAACTTTAGCGAGTTAAAAAGGCTATATATATATATATACATAACTTTTTTGCTAATTTAAATATTTTAAAAAATTTAGTGGAAAAAATATTTTTACCAGTGTCGTCCATGAGGGGTTTAAGTTAAATATTTTTAATATAAAATTTGTACGGCACTGCATCTTTCTCAAATAAAAGTAATTTTTAAAATACCCATTAGATTTGGAACAAATTTGATCTCTCGATTTTTTTAATTAGATGCACGGTTTTCGCGTAAATAAATTATTGGAAGACGTTTCCCATGTTTATTTATTTACGCGAAAACCGTATACCAAACAAAAAAATTCAAAAATTCAAATTTGTTCCAAACTAAACGAGGATTTTAAAAGATATTTTAATTTTCGAAAAATTTAGTAACGTACTATTTTCTTGTTAAGAAATATTTACCCTAAACCCCTTATGGACGACACTGGTAAAAATTAACTTTATTCTTTTATAACAAAACATTTCTTTTGATGAGTAAAAGATGACTTCCAATTTTTTAAAATATTTTAATTGGTATAAAAGTTATAATAAAAAACCCATAATTTCTTAAAATTTTAACACCTTGTAGTTCAAAAACTAAGACGTTTAGGACATATCTTCATATGAAGTTTTTTCTTATTTTTTATTGTATAATCACCCCTTAAAGTTTGTCGGTTGAGTTACTGGACACCCTGTATGTAGCTTCCTTATCATCAACTTTAAGATGTATAGTTATGTTTGGTTAAATCTTAATATTTTGGGCATAGAGAATCTGTGGTTTTTCAGTGTACCATTAATTAGCGAACGCGCTGGATTTGAAAATACAATTTTAATTACGTATTTATAATTACCTCTTTGATTATCATTAATTACAATCCAAGTGTGACCCTGTAATTTAATCGAATAACTCATTATCCCTTTGCTTTGCTTCTGAATCAGTCAAAAGCAATAAACCCATATGACTGCTATTTGAAAATGAAAATTAGAGCTTCCAACTAATCCTCTGTTAATTGAAGTATTTAATTATTTAATTCATGTCTCAATGTAAAAACTTTATTATTAGTACCTATTGTGTAAATTTACTCTCTTATGCGGCTTTACCATTTTAATGTGTTTTATTTGAATACCAAAAGTGTTTTAAGTGCATTTTCACACAAAATAAACTTTAAATTAAATTTGAGGTTATACAATCGCGCAAAACAAAATTTTATGAAACTTTTCAAACTTAGGATATAATAGTCCCTGGGCCAGTAATGAAATGGACTTTATGATAATAACATTTTTAAAATGTTTCTGTGGGGTTTCTTTTGACGAGTCTACCATGAATATTCATACCGCCGTATATGGAAGCGGCGCTGGGTTACAGCAGCTTGTCAATGTCAAATGTTTGGGTTGTGGGACTAGGCAAACGCATCACTTTATTTGTCGGACAAGTTTACCACAATGTTTTTCATGCAATTTTTGAACGTTGTGCTAAAAATCGTAAGGATTACAGTTACGAAACTCGCACAATCCGATACACAAAATATGTCAATGTGTCTTATGGTTTCATGACTGCAACACTTAGGATTTTTGGCACAATGTTTAAAAATTCCACAATGTTTTCCATTGTGGTAAACTTGTCTGACAAAAAAGTGACGGGTTTGTCCAGTCCAACACCCGAAAGATTTGACATTGACAAGCTGGGTTAAAGCGCCGCTTCCATATATGACGGTATAAATATTCGTGGGAGACTGGTCAAAACGAACCCCACTAAGAAAGTTTTAAAAGTATTATTATTATAAAGTCAATTTCATTACTGGCCCAGTGACTATGAGTAGTAAAATGCATAATTTACACACTGGTTAAATTTGTT
>JACEGR010004074.1:0-93119 GCA_014170235.1 Listronotus bonariensis
ACATCTAGAAAGGCTAAGCCGTTATCAAGACAGTGAAGATACTTGATCGAGACGATCAAAACTTGGAAGGGGGCAATGTTACACACTTTCAAAAATGTGTTTAGTTGTCAGGAAGTCAAATAAATAATAAAACATAAAAAACATATTACTATTATTCATTTCATTTTTCTCATTTCTATTCCTTATTTGTAAAATTTGCCATGAAAAATCTGGCATATAAATTAACCGCTGGCGCGAGTCGCTTTCCTTCTCTTTCGGCAACGCGACAAGTGTATTGCAAATATAAAACGGACCGAAGTATACACCTCATGCGGAGTTTTGTTTACGCTTTGACGCTCCGTTGCCATGACAACGCTATACCTGCCGGTAGAAGAATCGCGGGTTGGAATATCAGGTGTATTGTTTGGTAAATCGCTAGCCGCTAGCGATAGTATAGGTTTTGGTCGTTTCGTTGGTTTTCACGGTTTTGTTTCCGCTTGAGTATTATTAGCGACAGTGATTTTTCACAGAAAGAAATTAAAGTACAGTACAAAGCCCTTCTCTATAAAATATTAGATCATATTTTGATGGAAATGGAAGTAAGATTCGAAGATTGTTACAAACTACAATTTCTTTGTCTTGCTGATATTGCAAAGTTTGGCCAGTATAACCAAACTTTTCCCACTGATTCTTTTCAAAATTTATTGGAGATAGATGCCGAATCATTTCCAAAAATTAGAGGCTCAAAAATAAACTTGACCAAATATTTGCTGATGAAAGTTATAGACGGGAAACCTCCGATCAGTTAGTACAGATGCGACTTTTGTGCTGTAAACTTCGAGACATTTTAAGATTTTGCCGTTATTGTAACCATAGTTACGTTACATTGTTAATAAAGGTATAAAAACGAAGGCACGTGTTTTTATACGAGGTATTTTGGAACAATATTAAAAATATTTCAATTTTAGTTATTCACAGTGTGTCTACAGAAGTTGTCAACATATGGGAAACATTGCTATTATCAATTTTACAAAAAAAAAAGTTAATTTTTATAAAAAAGTTTTGCATGATTCAAAACCTAAAAAGCAGCCATCAGATATCAAATTGTATCAGTTATCTACTAAGGTTGGTCAAAAATATATTTTTGCTTTATAGTACCTGTATTTTTACTAATATCGAAAATTCGTCGTCAATATCACAAAGTTGCGTATCTCTTTTTTTTTACCTTCGCAAAAATGCTTTTTAGGTATTTTTATTTCTATCTAACTTTAAAGCTATCAAAATGTAACTTATGCCAATTTTTAAAATTAAGGATAACCTTTTTTAAACAATAATATCTCTTAGGGTCAATTTTTCGATTGTGTAGGATACGCCACTTTATGATATTGCCGAAAAATTGCTGTAAAGAAAGGATGTTTAATATTAAAAATTACTTTTAAATATGCAATTTGCTCGATTTACAAAAAAAAAAATTGAAATTCGAAATCGAAAATGGTGGAAACTGAAGTTGGTACAGAGTGGTTTTTTACCCAAAAAAAACCACGCTTAACTTGATTGGTTTGAATACAGGGTGATTCTCAAAATCTTTCGATTTTTATTATGTCTATTTAGTATTTACCAAAAATTCTACAGGCTGTTCACTAATATTGAATACTACCTACTTTTGAGTAAATATAACTCTCTTATATTGATCCATTTTTGAATTTTAAGGATAAAAATGGAGTACATTCTTTTGCAATTCTTATGGCATAAATGTAAAAATTTAGTACCCTTTTAATAAAATTAAAAAAATTTGCTTTTATCTTTAGTACTAAATAAAAAGAAAAATAAATTTGAATATGAAGAAAGAAAAACAAGATAGTCATTTTAGAAAAAAATGGGATTAAAGAAAAGCAAATAAAATATCAGGATTAATTCAAGTTGAGAACTTATTGATTTTATTGCAAAAGCAACCAAGATTCAAATAATCGAATCTCAAATCTCTATTTGCTTCTATTTGCAATTTTTGACAGGATATTCTAGAGGTAAATTAAATTTAATTGTAAAAGCATTTACGCATTTTATCTTATGGGCCGCCACTGATTCGATGAAAAGTAACCTCAAGGGACTAGGGAATCCTAAGTGGAAATACCTTTGGTTGATGGACCAATAATGTAAGTGTAATAATTCATGGTGTTGTGAAAACGCTTCGGGCATTCTGTTATTGATCAGATGGCGTCTGAATCGTTGCCAAGCAACCGATACGGCGTGGCGTGAAATGCATGCGTGTTGTAATAATACATTGTGCAATTTGAAGTATACTTTGTTTGGAAAAACGTTATATCTTACCCATTCTAAAAATTAGTCTTAAAAAATACTTTTTTGTTTCCTTTAAGCAATTATATTTTTAAAAAACATAGACTAATTGTGTAGCCCGTTTTATTATTCAGACAGATGTTAACGAAGTTAATGAATAAAGAAATGTCTTAAATCCATATTATGTTTTCATTTTTGATAATATAATAAAAAAATAATAATTTTCGTTATGTTTAACTTGTAACTAGCACGTATGTGCTATGTTTTCTAAAATTGGTTTAAAATATGGCATTGTGTAGAATAATACAGTGTGTCCAGATTTCGTTGCAATTGCAGGTTATCTTGGTTATTATTATAGATAGAGACTTACGGTTTTCGCAAAGCGTGGTTATTTTTTGATAAAACGAAATATTTTTCATAGCCCCTTCGTTTTTGAGATACAGGGCAAAATATTTTGTTTGCATTTTAGGGCCCCTCTCGCATTTCAGTTGTCTTGTAACTTACAACAAAAGTAAAAACTGATATAAGTAGACATTTTATTGTGGAATCCAGTGGTGTAGTTAGACTTTTTTAGATAATATATTTCGATATATAAACCAAACATATAATTTTTCCTTTAGACCACCCTGTATATTTTTTAATCACTAAATTGTGGCAGATAAGAGCTTTTTAAAATATATAATACTTAATAGTTATTTTGTTTCTTTGACCCTAAATTAAGGTTTTTAATTTTAAAATTGTATTGAATTACGGATAATCGGCCCAAGGCCGCCGAGAACCGTGGTCCCTGGTAGAAGTGAAAGTTACGGGCCCCCTTAATTAACAAAATTAACAAAAAAGACCCCACTTCCTTCAAACTAATATCGTTTACATTACTTTTTAAAATGACCCTTAAAAAGCTAAAGAGCAAAAAGAAGGTCCTCACTTCATGGCTCCATACCTTTTTTACCATTTACATTTGTACCACCTGAAGGTGCTGGCCTGCGGCCCTGGATGGGCAATGATATAGACTATACCTGGTGTTTCTTACAGGTGGATCCGCCCTATGACTTTTTACCTTTTACAATAGAAAAATAAAATTTGGTATATCGTTATTTGACATAATTGTGGATTGGTTGGTGGTTATTCACTTGTTATTTATTACTTTCGGTAAACCGGAAATGACTGTCCTTTACAAACGTTAAATGGCACTACCGGTATATTTTATCTAATTTCGATAGAATATGACATTCTAAATACAATGACATCTCAAATGTCATTTTTTGACAATTCTGTCAAAAATTATATCCATTTTAATTTTAATCTGAAGTGTATTTTAAGTCAAGTAGCCAAAGTTTGCAAAATTTTATTTATGGTCATCCTCTTTTTTTTAATGGAACGAGAATGGCTTGTTAGCAATGTTAGCATATCCTAAACGAGCATTTTATTCCGAATATTTAGGTACCTTATAGGCGGCACTTCAAGTAAGAGTTTTTTTTACAAAAAATATGACAATTCATGATGTAGTCATAAATCTATATTATCATTTAATATAATGGTTGGTTGAGAACCATCTAACGAGCCACCCTCGTTTCATTTGAAAAAAAGAACCTATGGCCATACCATAAATAGGATTTTCCAAACTGACGCTGACCTGAGAAGTTGTAAAACTCGTCAAAATACAATTAATATCATTTTTCCATTGCTACTAAACTTAAAATAAACCATTTTAACCTAATTATGGCACTCTATATTGAAATTAAAAAAATATATATTGACAGTAGAAGTATCTAAAAATGACATTTAAAGTGCCATAGTATTCAAAATGACATATTCTATCAAACTAAGATAAAATATACCAGTAGTGTGTAAAATTTTAAAGTAGCAGTCATTTCCGGTAAAACCGGAAGTAAGTAAAAACAAAAAAATAGATTAACAAATCCACAGTTATGTCAAATATCGATATACTAAATTTCATTTCTTTATCGTATAAAGGTAAAAAAGTTATAGGGGGAACCACTTGTGAGAATCACCCGGTATAACCAAAGAATACAGTTGTTATAATTTGTTTACATTTTACAGCAACATCTTAGTTTTAACTATTTTTCCTAACCCAGCACCGTTATTTATCCTACGGTTCCTCAAGTGTGTTCACTTATTAACTAATTAGAAATTTAATAATTTGAACCAGCGCCATTGTGTTTATACTTAAAACAGTGTCCCAAATCAATATGTATCCATTATTATTATTAAAAAAAACATTCGCTTTAAAACAAAATAGAAAAAACCCCGTATGAAACTTACTTTACCCATTTTTTATTGATACCTATTTAAATAAAATAGGTATCAGTTTCATACACAGTTTTCTACTATTTGGTTTAAATCGAATGTTTTTTTTTTAATAATGGATACATACTGATTTTGGAGACTGTTATTTTGTACCTCAAACTCATTTGGGCTGAAGTGGACTTTTTTAAGAAATGTGTTTTATTATTTACTTTATACATTTTTTATTATTTTATTTTATTCGGCTTTAAGGGCATTAGTTTTAAAAGTGTAACATTTTTTTGCTGTTCTGTAAAATTTTAAAAAGTGGACTTCCATCCAACTGCTTCTGAGGTACAGTATTAGTATAAACACAGTGATGCTTATCTTAATTATTAGGTTTTTAATTAATTAATAAGCGAACAAACTTGGAGAAACGATGAATGAATAAGAGTGCTGGGTAAGGTAAAATAGTTTAAACTCAGATGTCACTGGTAAATGTAAATAAATTATGAACTGAGGGCTAAGTGTATTATTTAGTTACATTTTAAAGGGTTCTTATTTGCCACAATTTAATGATAAAAATATACATGGTGTTTCATTGAAAAAAAAATATGTTTTTAGTTCATATCTCAAAAAATATGAAGATAAAAAAATTAAGTACACCACTAAATTCTACGTAAAAGTATCTCTTATTATCAGTTTTTACTTTTGTAAGTTACAAGACAATTAAAGTACGAGGAAGGTCCCAAAATAAAAAAACTGATTTTCCGTCCTGTATCTCAAAAACAAAGGGGGCCATAAAAAGTCTTTAGTGTAATCTCTCCTTCCATCAAAAAGAAGCCGCACTTTGCGAAAACCGCGTCCCGATCTGTAATAACAACTAAGATATCCTGAAATTGCAACAAAATCCGGACATCCTGTACAATTTAGTTTTATGTGCTAGATGTAACTCTGATTACATTTGCATGTGTTTTTGCAATTATTGAAAATTTTTGCTGTAAAAATAGTGCTTTTACTAAACCACCAATTTTTTTTTTGTAATAGTACGAATTATATTAGAAATAAATATACAGGGTGTTTAAAATAGGTCTACACTGTTGCTAACTTTCTTACTATGAAAATTAATTAGCAAATATTTGTATTTTTTAAATAACATAACTAATGTCAAAACAGTAAAACTTAAACATCTGCTTCAAATATTATGCAGCAAAATGTACTATTTTTTACAACAATTTTTATTTAACATTTAAACTCTACGTTTTTTAATTAAAAAATGGTACATACAGAAATACACAAAGAATGTGCAACGTTTAAGAAAAACCAAGTGTTGGTAATACGACGTGTATACATATATAAATATATTTTAAGCCTGTCTGTTAAAATTAAAACTAAATTAACCAATTTAATTAATATAAAGCAGAAAACATTTACTTCAAGAAAATTGTATAGTTATTATGCTTAAAATAAAATTTCTTGCGAAGTCTATTAGAAATAGGCTTTTAAAAATATTGTTTTTGCTATTGTTTAACGGTACCGGTTTTATTACGAGAAATGGCGTTCAACAACAATTCTTTACTGCTGTAAGAAAACCGGTTTAACTATTATGCAATGTATTAAGTTTTTTAGTTTACATACCTACATGAATATACTACCTGACCTATACGTAAATAGAAAAGAGATCTTTTCAATCGCTTATTACCGGCGACAAGTACATAGGTACATAACTTTACACACTTGTGTTTTCCTCAAGAATTCTTTAAAAAAATATAATTTTATTGCCCTACATTTTAAATAAATTAAAATTTAATTGGGTTATGGGTCTTTTTATTTAATTGCGCCATTAGGTGTTCCAATAATTGTTTTTTTTCAATTTTTGTGTTTTAAAACAGTAGTACCAGGCTATTACCCTAAAAGCAGGGCTTTAATAACCATTAGGTTGACTAGGCTACGGGAGCCATAAAAATAGGCGCCAGACAGGGAGTCTTTAAAAAATTTAGGTCGGGTTGGGATTTTTGGTGACTAATTTGCCTTGTGAATAAGGCGCTCTAGAACCAAATAGGCGCGAAGAGGAGGGAAAGATTTTTTTCTCTTCTAATTTTATTCCGGGTGGTGAAGTAAGGCGCTTTGAACTGAAAATAGGCGCCACGCAGGAAGGACCTTTTTTTGCTTCTCAAAATTAATTCCGGGTGGTAAAGTAAGGCGCTTTGCACTGAAAATAGGCGCCACGCAGGAAAGGACCTTTTTTTTTTGGTTGATTTTTGGTGGTATTTATCGTAACAGGCCCTGACTTTATTTAAATATGTACACATTCTGTGTCTATTGTTTAGTATTAAAGAAAAAATAAACAAAACAGTCATTTGAGGTACATACATATGTGTATAGTACAACCAGAAGTATTATAAGGTCATAAATCAATATCAAAAAGCACAGCAATAAACTTATCACCTATCATCGAGCAATTGGGTTTTTACAGAGACGTACTCAATTTAGATGAAATTTATTATAAAATTTATTAATAGCAATTATATTTTTTTTAACAACTGCAGCTAAAAAGAGTACATAAAATATGACTTTAATATGTAAAATTATATGTTAACGAATAATAAATTTATCTGACAAAAAGCAGCATACATATATAATGAGAATTTGAACAATTTTACCTATTTAGATATTTTAATGCGAACTTCCGAACCTTGAATTTTTTAAGGGATACATAATTTTAATGGACGGTAATTTTTGGGTACACGCCAAAAATTAAATTAAAAGTACCAAAAACCCAAATCAAAAAAAAAAAAAAAAAAACTAGTAAAAAAATAACTAAAAATCGACGTTTCGGTGGCAAATAGATACTTAAATTTTAACTTAAATCACCCAATAATGGTTAAAAAGGAAGTTGTAAAAAGTCTATTTGATAGAATTAAAGTCATTTGTTCTAATGAAAATATAAACATTGAAAAATATTATTTAAAAGATATTTAATTTCAAAATAATTATTATTATCCTCTTGATTTTATAAATAATTGTTTTCTTGAATTTGAAACTCCAATTATAAGATAAAATTAAAATAGACCTATTATAAATTTATTTTTACCATACATTCCTGGACTATTAAATAAAATTCAACGATTAGAACATAAATTTAATATTAGCACAATCTTTAAAACAAAAAACACTATTAGATCTCAATTATCAAAAATAACACCATACAACCTAAATGAAAATACAAAGAAGGTTATTTATAAAATACCATGCGAATGCAATAAGTTTTATATAGGTGAAATTTGTAGACCATTAGCCAAACTCATAAAAGAAAGAAAAAGATCATACCTTAAAAACACAGAATTTTATAAATCAAAAATCTGTCAACACGAATTTGATAACAATCATAGAATAAACTGGGATGGAGCATTTTAGCAAAATAAACTTGTTCTAGAAAACGCAAAATCAAAAAAGTGCGTAAATAATATTTAATAAAGATAATTATGTAGCATCAATTTCAGTTAATTCAAATAACACTTGGTTTCCTTTGCTTGATACTAAAGTATCTTCAGGAAGACTCAAAATTATTTAACTATTTACCTTTTTTGTATTATAAACAATAAATACACCAGCAACCAGTTATCTATGTCACTATGACACTATAACCAAACAAACATATTTGACATTTAATATCAAAAAGTATTCAGAATATCCTAAAAAAGAAAAAAATCTTAAAATGTAGTAAATAATAGTTAATTTTTAATTTTATTATTTTTATTTAATTTATTTTGACAACGGTGGCAGACTTGCCACCGAAACGTCGATTTTAGTTATATTTTTACTTGTTTTAATTTCTTGTTGGTACTTTTAATTTAATTTTTGGCGTGTACCCAAATAATTACCTTTCATCCATTAAAGGAATCCGCCGAAGTACAGAACATATCTTCAATACACAATTTTATTGCCTATGTTACACCTCGAACAATGGGTAGCAAATACGGTTATCGGCTGATACATAAGTAAAAGTGGATGGACTTTTGTACCCAGAAGAAGTTGAAGAGCAAAAAAAGTCTTTCTTATCAATAAATACGTCATGTCATGGAAGTACAAATTCGATTTTTGTACCTCCGAAAAATTAACAGCAGAAAAAATAGGTCATTTGTGGGGGCCCGAGGCAAGAGACCCGCCTGCCCCCCTTTAAATCCGGCGCTGGTTAAAATGGCTTTAAGGTGTATTTTTAGTTGCCGAAAAACTCAATAATATTGCCTGTAGTGCTCAGTACAATTCCACGAAAACCAATCATTTTTATCCAGTTAAGAATAAAGAGCGCGTTATTCCTTCAAGTAACTGAACCAAATTTTGTCTAAATCAATTTAAGCATATTTAAGAGATTTATAAAAATTTCAACTTTTTTTTATTATTTTAACTATCTCAAAAATACATACAACACCTTTAAAGTTTTTTACCAAAGTTAGGAAACACCTTGCATATGGCAGTAATATTTATAGCATTGAAGGCCATTTAAGCTCTAAATTAATTAAACCTATTAAGTCCAGTGGCATTTCGAGCGCCACTTAAACAATACAATTTACTTAATGGCATACCCCTGGAGCACAAAAAAATAGTATGCATTTTATTAACACATGATTTAATAAAATTTATTAGTTTAAATTATATTTTTAGTTAATTTAATATTTGTTAGTTTATTACATAGTGTTTTTAAATAAATAGGTACTTAATATAAAAAAAAACTTAAAAAGACACTTTATGTGTTTTGTATGTCAGTCAGTCAATGCAAATTACCAGATTTTATTTTTTTATTTTTTTGAAAACTAAGCAAGATACGAAAAAATATTAGAAGACGAAATGTTGCTTTTGTTAACTATTTTAAATAAAAAACATAAAAATTGCACAAAAGATGGTGGCATACATTTTTTTGTTACATATATTTGTTCTGGTGCCGCTTGAAGCCCCACTGGATTTAATAAATTATAATAATTTAGGGCTAAATAATGCCCCTACTACTGTTAACATAATAACACTTAAATTTTATTAAAACCAAACAAGAAATATTTTTAATTTAAATATTATTTTAAAAGCAAAGTTAAAAAAATACATCCTGGAAACAATGTATTTTCGGGCCCAAGTTTATATATTTTTTAAATCGAAATAGCTAAGAAATGTGCTCTTAAATTGGTTAGTAATAATTAGGTAATACTAAATGTTTTTCATACGTCAAGTAATCTGTAAATAAGTTTTTAAATAATTTAGTTAAAAACTTTAGTTAGTTAGACAATTGATAATATATAATATATACGTACATAGGTATGTCAAAACTGATATGTTCCATGCAAAATCTGCTAAGTGTTTTAAATTCACATATCAGATGTTTTGCACCTAACAGGAAATGTAAATCCTAAACCAGGGGGAAAACACAGGGTGGTTAATGCATTCATTGTAGCGTTAAAAAGAAAGCCCTTGCGCTAAAAAAAAAAAAAAAAATTGAAAAAATGTACATGGCAGGTGTGGAAATCGCACCGACGCGACGTTATGGACTTCTTATATATCTGGTCTTAATTTAATGGGTGTACTCGAGTTGCTAAACGGCGATAAGATAATAATAAAATTTTGAATTTGAGATTGTAGAGTTGCTAGACATAAATGAATGAGTTGCTAGGAAAATATTGTTGAGTTCCTACACGGTAATAAACACAACACTCCATGCAATAAAATATCTTGTAAAACGAATGCTTTATATATATTTTTTTGTTTTGTTTTATTTTGCATTAAAATCCCCTTATTTCAATAAATACCGTACAAATTTTAATTATGTATTATTATTATTATTGTAGTCTTGATTTTAATAAAAGAATTAAAAAAGCAGATATCTCTTTTACAGGACCTTGATTTAATATTGGATTGTGGCGCCAAAAATCTCGTCTATTTTAATGCATCCAAAACACATCATGTTTCTCGTCACAAAAATTCATTAAATACTCATCCTTTACTTATGAGCGGCCAAGTTTTGCAGAGAAAAAATACCTTCAATCTTGGGGAAGACACATTTGAGAATAACCTTAACTGGCTTAAACACATTGTTTGCTTATAACCGTCTTGATAAGCTAAGGGTCAAGAGTCATCAAGGTAATATGTGGAGGTTAATTATATGGCACAAAATGTCTTTAATTTAAAAGGTAAGCAATTGGAAACAAACTTTAAATTTAAAAATTAAAGAAAATCAAAGAGGCCATCTTATTGCGACCTGGGATTGAACTTATAAATCATCTAAATAATTATTTTAGGCTTGAATTGACTTCTAGATCTTTACATAATCTCTAAATAAATTGTTGACGACTTTTGACCCTTATTTTATAGATACTGTTATTTTTAAAATGTTTTCGACTTTTCACTTGTGTAATAAAAAATGGTGAAATTTTTGTAAAAAGTCACTTTGACCCAAAAATATCCATAAATGCCACTTTTAAGATAAGAACCAAGATAACCACAGGATACCCCATTTGATTTTATACCACTTTTTTTTCTAACTTTTATCTATATACCCATTTAAACACTTTTTTTTCCATTTCCATATAATATTTGCGCTATCAATTTTGGATTGTTATCTCTTTAAAAAATAATTTAAATTCGTTCCATGGTATGTAAAGGACACCTTTTAGTCAACGGCTATTGTTTTTTTCACTCATTAGTGCGGTCTTCCTTTACGAACTATCGCTCACATGAATCATCGAAAACCGCTTACTTTACATTTTTATTTAAAAAAAAATGAAAATCGCTTTTTTATTAAAAAAATACTTGGTATACCTATCTTCAATGAATCATTCTCATGTTTTGAAAACAATCTTAAAATAGTATAGTTGCTATTAAATAAAATGTTCACTCTAACTACGGCCGGGATAGGGAATATGTGTTAAATTTACGATTTTCGATTGCTTATAATTTAAAATTCAGCACCACAAGGACTCAAAACAAAACCCATATATAAAGCACTTTTAAGGAAAGAATACCTGTAAATTTTCATTGATTTTTATGATTTTTTTTTAATGAAAGGGTCTTATATATTTTTAAAAATTGGTATATAGTTTACTTAAATATTAAAATAATATGGGATTTTTTTATTTTAATTATTTCAAATGGCGGCTGTACGCTAAATTCTTCAACAAAGTTCGAAGCTCGGCGGGCACGCTAACATCAGTTATATTGGGAAAATTGGTAAATATCTCTTTGAGTTATCGTGTCCGCCAATTTAAAAATGTAGTTTTAAAAAATCGCATTTAAAGTTTGAATAGGTACATAAAATGACAATGATTATACTGACTTACCGATTCTGTAATATAAAAAATACTGAATTATGTTCTAAAAATTCACTACATGTAAACAAAAAACATATTACAGGTATCTTCCCCCTTTAAAGTAGGCTTGTTTGAAAATTTAAAGATATTGTAAGAAAATTGTTTTACCATGAAACGTCCTTAAACTTGTAATTTATAAAACCTGCATTATTTTTTGCACAGGCTAGCAGTTTAAACCGTTCTTTCATAAGGCATTTTTAAAAATTGATCTTGGGTTAACCCGATCCATGAAACCCATTCAAAAAAGGATCGGCTAGTCTCTTTTGTAAAAATCTTTAAAAATAACTGTACGACCAAAAACAAAGCAAAAGAGCTATGTTTTGTTTTGACACGAAGACGATGAATGAAGGCCAAAGGTATCATATGTGTTTAGAAAATAACAAAAATCTCAGTGAATCGTTAAAAAGCGCTAATTTGATCTACTTCAACCCGTCGGATCAAAATTTGAAAATGCCTATAAATGCCGAGAAACAAGAAATTACACAAAATACAGAAAAGTTATTAAAAAGAAAACGTAATTTTATGTGGTAAATGTCCAGACCTTGTAAGTGATATATTTATAATAGGTTAACCTACTTTTTGTTCTGTAAAAAATATATACAAAATTAAAAATAAGTTTTTAGACCTATTATCTCACTGTTAGAGGGTCTTCAAGTGAAGGGGGTGTGGGGGCGACCCACCCCCTTGCACTCCCCCGTGGCTACGCCACTGTACTCTGGTTAAATAATTCACAATTTTTTTCCTATCCTAAATTTGCATTTAACCCAAACAAATGGGTCGTATTAAATTTATGTTGTGTTTAAGGTTAAAGCAATCATTGTTTGTGCTATTTGTATGTATCTAAGGTAATTATTTAATTTTTTAAATTATTTTTATTACAAATAACACGCAGCTTATTATTTGCGCTGTAAATTTGTACTACATGCACAAGGAATGTAAAAAAATATAATAATTAATTTTAACACGCTTTTTAAACTCTATTATAAATTGCAAGACTTAGATTAAATAAATCTTTTCACTATTCTGATTTCAGTTCCTGCTAAATTACCCATTAAATTACTTTTAATAATTGGAGTAAATTTTGCAGTCTTAAAATAAATATACAGTGTTATCTTCTGAATGGGACAAGATATTATCAAGATCAAGTAAAATTTACGTAAAAGGGTATCACTTAAATTCATTTCGGCACTACGCCACGTGACCGCGTCGTTTTTTTTTAAAGTAGCGTAAGTGACATCCTTTACTTAATTTTACCCAAACTCAAAATTTTAAGCCATACAACAGTTAAGGGGAAGAGAACTTCTTTAAATCCCCACTGTATGTACAGGGTATTTCATTTAAAAGGAAAAATGGTATATTTTTTTACTTTTCTCATATTCATAAATTTAATAAATTCAAGATAGCCAATCGATGTATTTAAGCTTGGAAAAATGGAAAATCGTATTAAAAAAAAACAATTGCTTAAAAACAAAAGAATTACGCCATCAATGTTGCATTTTTTAAATGAAACACCATATTTATAAATAAATTTTTGAATTCTTTGCTCAATTCTAAGTATTTTTTATTAAGCAGATATAATAATAAATCCCATGGTTAATCTTGAAAGTAAATTTTACCAACAAGAGACACTATTTTCAGTTATATTTTTATCTTTGAAAATTATGTGATCATGAGTTAAGGCCAATTGTTTTAATTTGATGTCAAGACAATATCAAGACATGAAATTAAAAAAATTAGTAAATTAACTTAAAATATATAAAAAAATATTTTAAATATTTTTTAAAGCAGTTGTTAAAAAATATATACATATTTAACAAAAATTTATTAATCAAGAATTTTAAAATTTCCTAAAACAAGAAAAGACAAAGACAGGGTTTCTTATTTTTTTAAGACAAAACATGATATCTTGTTTTGGCTTTGTTTATTTTTTACTTTAAAAAAGGTTTTATTTTCTAAATTATTTATTATTAAACACAAAATAGGAAAAAAACATTATTAAATATGCTTAGAAATTAAAGTCTGCACCAAAGAAAAAACATTTTTTTTTAGATATTTTAATTATTGCGTTAGCTCACAACAAAAACTTCTATTTTTCAGATAAAATTAATTCGTTCGACACTACATACGGAGCTTAAGAAAGATGGCTTAAATTTTGCAAACAATTTTGATAAAAGACAGACTGGAATTTTAAATCCCGCTTACAAAAGCTTGGCTTAATTTTACAACGGTGCATGCGGCCCTAAGTATACTTGTGGGTCAATAACATTAAGAAGAACATAATATAGGAAATTCTAAGTCATGTGGTAATGACTCCTGTATTTTTCCATGTTCGATAATTAAGTTTACCGGTGCAAAATGTTAATGGATGCCCTTTTTACTAGTAAGTGCGCCAGTAAGTGTTTAGGCTGCAGCAGAGGTTAGCTGTACCGTAATCATTTTTAGAAATTCCATGAAATAAATAAAATATGTTAATACAGGGTGTCCAGTAACCCAACCGGCAAACTTAAAGGGGTAATTCTACAATGAAAATTAGGAAAAAATTATACGAACATAAAATCTAAAGTTCTTAGTTTTTGACCTACAGGGTGTTAAAAATTTTACAATTATTGTATTTTTTTTTATAACTTTTATACCAATTAAAATATATTTTTTAAAATTTAGGGGTGCCTCTTTTCTATCACAAGACATTTTTTGGCATACAAGTAAAAATAATGTTTACCAGTGCCATCCATTAGGGGATAAAGGTTGTTTAAGAAAAAAAAATGGGACTTAATTGTATTTTTTAAAATAAAAATATTATTTAAAATTCCCATGTAGTTTAAAACAAACTTGATCTCTTGATTTTTTTATTTGATGTACGTTTTTCGCATAATTAAATAAAAAACATTTCTCAACGTGGTCAAACCGTACATCTAAAAAAAGTAGGAGATCACAATAAGAATTTTAAATAATATTTTTATTATAAAAAGATGCAGTGGCGTACCCTTTCTTTATTAAAAATATTTACCTTAAGTCCCTTAAGGATTACACTGGGAAAGATCATAACTTTTAAAATTTTTAACAGTCCGTAGTTTAAAAACTAAGACTTGTGTTGTATGTTCATAATATAAGGTATTTTTCTTAATTTTTATTGTAAAATTCCCCTTTAAGTTTGTCGGTTGAGTTACTGACACCCTGTTATTTTATATAATAACGTTTATGTACAGGGTGTTTCAAAAGAAATTCAAAAAAATTTAAGGTAATTCCTTATTTAAAATAAAGGGTAGTATGCTTTATAAATATAGGGTCAAAAGTAAACCATAAGGGAGATATTGCTGTACAAAAATGGCGAAAAAATAACGTTTTTAATTTTTATCTCAAAAACAAAGAAAGAAAATTATAAAAATACACTTTCTGATTATTTTTTGAGTTTTTTAGAGTTAATGAAAGTGGTAGAAATAGACAACCCCCATCCTTCTTGCTAACCAAATTTAAAGAAAGACTTATGCAATGCTTTCAAAGAATATAAATTTGGCTAAACTGGTTTATTTAAAAGTGTTTTTATTTATTGTGGTTTTTTCGATAAACTTGCCAATTTTACATAAAAAAGTAAAATGTTAATCCTAACGTGTCGGAACGGGGAAATTTATTTTATAAAAAAATCTCTTTATCTGCTGTCACCTATTAGGGCATTTGTAATATGGTTTTTATTTGACATTACTTGGTAGTTTTTACCCAATACTATTTTTTTAAGAAAACAAAATAGGAACATTTTTTTAATTTTTTTGTAATATATCCCTAATGGTTTTCTTTTGACCCCCTGTTTATAAAGCAAACTACGCTATTTTAAACAACTCTTACAATTTTTCGCATTTGTTTAGAAACACCTTGTAGGCAAAACCAGGTTTATTTTTATTACAAGTAAAACTAATAAAAATGGTAAAAACGAATATAACTTTAATTTTTTGGATTTGTACCTTAATTCTTTTAGCAGTGTGTAAGTATGTATTAGAGAAAATAAAAGAGAGTTTTTTTTTAATAATAATTTATTTAATTTACTGCCTAAGTTTTCATTGGTATGTTGGTAACATGGTACTTTTACTTTTTAAATACCTGTCGAAACTAACTTCACAACAAATATTATTTAAATTGGTTTTCGCCCTTTTGAGTCTTACAAACATGTTCTTTGTGTTGAGTTTCATTGGATTTATATTCTCTGTGCATTAAATATCTTAATAGTACTATAGTCCTCAAATTTTACTTTTGCTTTCAAATAGAACCAAAATGACATTTTTAAAACATCATTTAACATGTTTTAAATTTTAGGAGGATATTTGATGCAGAATTACTATGCGAAATATCTTATTGGAAGGTTTACAGTTTTTAAAGTATATTGAATTAAAATAGTACTACTTTTTTTTCCACATATTTTAAAATGAATAAATCTGGATTTGTCTCTAGAGCACTCTCATACACCGGCGTAGATAAGTGGTGAGGTAAAGGGGGTAATTAGCCCCCCAGGAAGATTAAAAAATGTTTTAAGTGTTAAGAAATGAGGTTGTGAAAGGTAGGGATAAGGTTCTTGCTCTTTAATCTTTTTCAGGCAAACGAGGTTCCAGCATACTACATACATTCATTGTAATACCCCCAAGGAAATAAATTTATCTATGCCACTGCTCTAATAATGTTGAATTATGAAATGTTAACCTATCAAAACGAAAATGGAAAATAAGCATTTTTAAATCCAAAATAAAATCAGGACGTGGTAATTTTCTATAAATCAACCACTTTGCTTTATGCTTATGAAGTTAATCTAATATTTTTAAAAGTTTACTTCTGCGAATATGGGATAATCACTAAGTCCCCGTATAATGACTGTAATGACTACTGCTCATTTCCATGGAATTGACCCTAAGGCATTAAGATGGTGCCATCAACTGATATCTCTATAATATTATGTTTAAATATCCTATGGCAATTTAGGTTAGTAGAGAGTTATTGTTTTAACTTTAAAGAATGTAAACGGCATTAAAAAACACTAAATATTAAAAATTACTGTAGGGGAGGCCGAGGCCACAATTAACAAAAATTGAATTTTTAATTATAACTTTTAAACGTTTTAATATTTAGGCATAATTTTTATGTTATATGCTATTTTAGTTCCTTAGGTTTAAAGTTGTTGACATAAATCGAACATAAAAAAGTAAATTTCTAAATAGATCAATTTTTCTGAAGAAAATCACTTGTTAATTTTTACACCGTGCTTGGGGCTAAAATTAACAGCTCTGAGGTAAGTATTACCAGAAGAATACAATTTTTTGCAAATGCAAATTAATAATTAAGCTTCTCCAGCATTAGCCTGCTTTATAACTTTTTTCTGCAACACATTTTTTGGCTTTTGAACCGTGGTTATACCCGTTTTGTCAAAGTTCTTAATTTGAGATGAATTAAAGCGTGCTTTCTAGCACGTATCTGTATTTTTTAAAAACGGTTGGTAAGTTGATCCCATTAAAGAAAGTAGCCTTGCCTAAACTTGTGGCTTTAAGGTTTTAAATGGATAACCAGATTTTTTCTTCATAAAACTTGCGACACAGTCATTATGGGTCATCTCATTCTGTTACCTCTTAAATATTCTAAAAAGTAGCACATCGATAGGTCAGTTTTTTTACGTTAGTGGAAAGTAATTAAAAAAATATATTTGCACACTTTATCAAGTATTCTGTTATTATTGCTGCCTGTTCGCGACTGAAAACCAACCGGGTTTTATTGTATTTTACATACTTCCACTGGTATAGCCTCTTTTTTGCAAAATATTTAAGTAAAACGTGGCAAAGCTGAAACTCATAACTGTTGTTTTTTCGTTACTTTCATTGCAGTCCACTCTAAATATTTTGACCACCGCGTTAATACTGACCCCACCAATTTGTTAATTATAGCCCCAAGGGTACTTTTTGAGTTTTTAAAAACATAGCAGAGTGTTACTTATAAGTAAGGCTAATTCAATATTGTAGAATTATTAGGTATTTATTACTTTTCTAGGAAAAACAATATTTTATCTTAAAACAAAATATTTGATGCGTAAATCAAGAAATTGTAAAGTTAAAAAGTTCGTTACGTGCCCAAAAAGCCGTTGACTACACAGGACTCTTATGGCCCATTGAGCTTAGCTGGCTAGTCTCAAACCAGTGGCGTATTTACCAAAAGGCTGAGTAGGCTGAAGCCTATGGCGGCGTTTTTAGGGGGCGGCAGACGTTGTTTAGGGGGCGGCAAAATTGGTATTTATAAATAATTTTGTGGATTTCGAATTTTATTTAGTACGTAGAATTGAAAGAAATGAAAGTGAGGACCTTTTTGTTTTGCCTCTTCAAAATTATTTTTCACAAAAAAAAGATAAACAAAGGGGCGGCGAAAATAAAATAGCCTACGGGCGGCAAATATGTAAATGCGCCTCTATCTCAAACCATGCGGTGTGGTCTAGTAGACATATTAAGTGTCAAAGTAAAAAAAATGTGTATTCTAATCATTTCCTAAAATATAACTCAGTATTTAGAATTTTTTTAATAAAAACCACTTGGACTTGATATTAATTTCTATTTTGTAATCTTTTAAAACTTATCCAAGTAGTATAGGTAGCACCCTCTGGTTAACATATAAAAATTCATATTTGATCTAAATATTTTATGTCGAAATATCTCTAGATATCGAGTTTCATTCACTGATCTGGATGGATTGCTAATAGTATGACCTGTGCGAAACAAAAGTTACGTTTCATGGGCGAAAAAAACGGTTTTGTGCGCTTGGGTACCAGTCATCCACCGTGGTGACCGAAGGTTTACACACATTTATATCCGCAGTACTAGAAGCCTTTTACGGATCTTTACAACCTTGGGCAGTTAACAATTAGGTACGTTTACGAGCATGCGTGTTTTAAAAGCCATGACCAAATACAAAACTGGCTATGGTGTGCATTGCCCGATAATGCCGATATACCGTTCAACGCTCGCGCGTGAACATTTGGTGACGGCAGAAAATTACTTGTACTCAAGTGTGAAAATCCGTTTTTTTAGCCTCCAAAAATTGAAGTTTTATATCGCGCAGGTGATTACATTGGCAATCCATCCAGGTCAGTAAGGTTCACGCGTAAGCGCCGAACGGACTTTCAGCATTATCAGGAATAAATTATTAACGCGTTGTCAGGGTTTCCCGTTCGGAGAATGGCGAGCACGATGAGGGGTGAGAGGTAAGACGGTATATGTGCATTTAGTGATTCGACATCGAGTGTTACAATTTTTATAATAGTTACCCCTAAAACAAACAATTTTTTTTTGCATATTAAACCCAAGTTTAACTTTATAGTAGGGGAGCCAAATGCAAAATGGGGATTTACTTGAGTGTCGTAGAGATCTATTGGGTTGCAAAGCTTAAAAGATAAAAAGAAAAAAATGTTATGTAATGCATACCTTTCTATCGGTGGGAGAAGCGGCAATAGATTTTTAAAGATGTCAAAAAATACTGTTAATATTTCGGCTTGTGGAAATCGTTCGGCTTGTATTGAATTATATATTTTTCGTTATTTCTAAATTATTTTCTTCAAAAGATGCCATGCTTGAGAATGTCAAAATGACGTTTTTTCCCTTTATAGCTTTTTGCTTTCCTTGCGTCACTCTTAAATTTTCAGATTAGTGGAATATACACTGTTTACCCTGTAACTAACTTACCTTATCATAATCAGACGCGCTCGAAAATTTCTGATGGATATATTTTTGTTTTTGATGATCGGCCCTGTATACGGGGGTCATATTTGGTGAAAGTACATAACCGGGTACTAAGTATCCTCCGGTATATTAATATGCCGCGCTGTAGTAAATCCCGAAATCTCCTTTTAAGCTCCCCTACCATTAGGAGTTAGGAAGATAGTGCGAGCGTCGACCTGATCCGTATCCAATAATAATGTACAATGTAAAATATAATGCACGTTAAAAATTGAGTGGAGTCTGTCATTTTAAAATGTTTTTGACTTATTAGGAACTACTTTATTAGTCATACATAAACTGTAAGACAAGATAAAAGGCTTTAGTTTAGTTAAAAGCCTAACAATAAAATATCTCTGAAATTTTATTTCTATACCGCCTCTAATTTTATTGACAGAAACAACTTTGTTCGTTTTTAAATAACAATTTACTCCGCTACGTAACATACAAGATCACGCAATCCAGATCGCATGATATTATCCCATTAAAATATACGGCAGTAATAAGTAGTGCAAATACTCACAAATGCCTACTTTTTAAATACCATGAATGAACAGTTAAGTACGAGAATCAAGTAACCCGATCATTTTGCACATTTATTTTATGATACTTAAAACAGTGGGAAATTTCCAAAATTTAAGTGGTTAAAGTAATTTGTATTATTACGTCAAAAAATCGTAAAACAAAGTTTTTGTTTTGGCCAATGTGTATTTAAATAATTTCGTTTACCTAAAGCTGCGTCCAGACTTACAACAATTCCCTAAACGTCCGTCCAAACAAACCAACCTATTTGCGCACTACTTTCACGCAATAAATCGACAAGCTCTGAATCACCGCGGAATCATTCCCCAAGCCCTGGACGCAGCATAAAGAGAAACCTATTGTACCTTAACTAACAAAATCATACCCCCAGATAGCTTCCTCGTGGGAGTAGCTTTATTTTTGCAAAAAATACCTAATCTCGATAATTTTTAACCTCTAGATGAGGTCAATAAATATATATATATATATATATATAGAGGAAAGGTTTGGAAGCAAAACAGAAGAAACGTTGAAAAACACTTAAAAAACATATGACAAAGTTAAAGTTGAAATAAAAGTAGACATAATTTTAGATTTTTCCTATAAAAAATAAATATTATTAAAGAAAATTACTTTAAAATATTTTTGTGAGCCTACAAATTTAGGTAAGAATTTCAATAACAAACGTTTATTTGCATATTTTTTAAAATAATATTTAATTAAACATCTTCCTTTTTGAATGTAGATTCCTTATAAATGCTTTTATCAATTTAACATAACGCATAAAAATTTAAATACTAGGCAATAAAAAGTAAAATTAAAAGAATAATAATTTGAATAATTTTTTTATTCACTCTCTTGTTTGAAATATACACGTTTAGCCAAATTAAGTAGCCAATACAGTGTGTTTATAAATAAAGTTAACAATAGATACCTGTATTTTTTTTTATTATTATTATAGGCACTGGCCAAAAAACCGCCGAGCGGCTGTTTTGGTATATTTACGTATATTAAAGCAGCCGAAATCTAAATAAATTCGTAACTACCAGCGGTTTTTACTTATTTTATCGGAAGATGCCGCCATGCGGCGGCTATGCTTATAAAACTTATAAAAACCGTCGAATAATAGTTAACCTAACCTTAATAAATATTTATTTAGCTGTGTTATAAGACGTTAGGTTTATTGTGGTTTTATTGATAAATGTTATATATCTTCTTTACCTTGTAATTATTTTTCCTTTTTTCTGCAGATTTAAAGTTTTTTTACCCTAAATACATGCATACTTTAATTGGTAGCAACGATCAAATCTTCTCTTTTTTAAATAAACATTTTTATTTAAATACCTACTTATTAAAAGCTTCGAAAACATATTCGTAGTATAAACGTGTCTTCCAATTTTATTTTTGTTTATTGATCAATAAAAATATATAATTTAACAATAAATTTACAACAAAACTAAACGCTTACGGACAGCAAAACGAAAAATTATTAAAGTTAGGCTGTAAAAAGTAACATTTTAATCTACTATGCAAATTATATTACTGCCTTTAAAGGCAGATTTTATTAGACTATCTAAAAAATCGTTATATTAAGATTTAAAAACTATAAGTGAGCTATAAACAAAACCTACTGTTTTAATACAATAAATCATATATTTGCTAAAAAAACATTTAAAATAAAAATAACAACACCACAATGCAAATTTAAGATAAGTTTTAAAAATTTTAAATAATTTGTTAAAATTATATTTTAAAACGTATTATTGTAATATGTAGCAGCATGCTGGATAATTCTTTTAAACTACAGCATACATTTTAGCTCTAAAAAACTAATTAAAATTAATTCGACCGAGACCGCAAGAAATAACCGTGACCAAAACTTTAACTCAATTCGTACAACCAGATTAGAAATAAAACATGTTATAATCTAATACATAATTTAAACTTTTGCCGATACAACAAAAACTAAATCTAGTATAATATAATACAGTAATAATATAAAACAGTAAATGAAAAATAAACCATTTTTAAAATCCTACTTTTATTTTAAAGGCAAATATCTGCGTGTTATTTTATACAAATATAATTTTAGGGCTCTATCAAATAAAAAAATATATAAAAAGATTCCACAAATAATAGTGGTGCTCAGAGAAATAACGGATTGCGAATATCGGAATTTAACAAAACATATATTATGTATGTGTAAAATACTTATATATTATATTCTTTTCCTTAACTTTAAAGGGTGATTCCTTTAAACGTTAAAAAAAAATGTTTGTATAAACATATATCTGGATTTGCTTTGTTTCGAAATTTCTAGGATACAGGACATTTAAGTTTAAAAAAAAGGTCGGTATTTTATAAATGTCTTAAATGTGTTTAAACCGATTTGGTATAATCGGCCTATTTAGCTAACCATATTGAATTTATTGGGTATAGTGGCGTCTTATACCCACCATAGCCAGTTTTATTAGGAAAAAGTTCATTATTGACATATTATATAGCTTTGTTTTTGAATAAAAAAATGCACTTTACGGTTAAAGTACAAGAGGCACTCAAATCTCGGTACGCTCACCGTTTGGTGAAATATTTTATACGTTTTTTAAATGAATAACCTTAAATAACATTTAAATAGCAGGAAACTTCTAAAATAAAAACCCCAGACAAGGTAGGTATTATAAAAATAATAAAAATATAATTTTGACCTTAAATGTGTCATATATTTTATAAGAGGGCGATCATTAATAAACCGTTGTATTTAGCTTGCCCAGTTCATTTATTATTTATTTATTTGTTTAATTGTTTGGGTCATTTAGTAATTGGAATTTTACCCCTTCCTGACGACTTGACGACAGATTGATCTGGTATTTTGTACAAACTCCTAATTTTAATGACAATACAATATAATACATTCTTAATGATTATAAATCCAAGATGGCCGTCGATACAAAATGGCGGTTTACAAATACTTCACAACAACCTCAATATGGGTATTAAATGAAAGGGCTTAATTGGTAGAATAGAGCCCACTGTGAAAAAAATATAATCCAAGATGGCGGCTGCCACAAAACTGTGGATTACACATTTTCCACAACTACCTTAATATGGGTATCTAATGTAAGGGTTTGATTAGTAGAATAGAGCTTATTCTAAAAAAATAAAATAGTTTAGATAGTGAAAGTGTATTTACTAATCTAACCAAAGAACATTTTTAACTTAGAATTGGGATCCAAGAATGGGTATCCTACCCAATGTATGGAAGACTTAGATTACGACTAACTGTCAAGAAATAAACCATGTAATAGTTACTGGCGTAGATAATTTCATTTCCTTGGGGGTGGGGAGTGTACGTTTAAAAACTTTACTTTACCACCTTATTTCTAATAACCCGGAAAACATTTTTTAACCTTTTTGGGGGAAGGGAGTAATAAGCTCCTTTACCCCCCACCCTTATCACCGCCAGTGGTAATAGTTATTAGAGAAGTATCAACTAACACAAAACTAAAAACTTGAAAATAAATTATATATAAAAAATATGTAAAACGGTTTTATTAAAATAAAAATGATGTAGACTATGTCATAAAAGCTTAAAATACTTAATTTAGTAAGTCCTGTCTACCAGATCGCACCAATCTTCTAATCAATCTGGGGTATTAATCAGACAAATAGTAACATCGTTGGGTATGTGAAATTTTTATCAAATACTCTACGCTCAACGATACCTTGTCAACTTTTTTAAATAAATGTTTACAAATTTGTTATTTTATATCTGGAATTTTTTCAAGGCCACGGATATTTTCAAAATTATCCGGATCCACAGGCGAGGAATAGTTTTTTAAAATTCGTGGTCAAGAAAAAAATTCTAAAATAATATAAGCACGTGTGGTATTCAGTAAAAAAATTCACATCAAATAGGTTCTAAATAATATTCTTTTAAATTTAATGTTTGTGCCTTAAAATTAAATTTAATTTTAAATAATTATTTTTTATTTTACCAAGTGTAGTTGCAAATACACATATATAATTTTGGACTTTAACATTGTTTTTTTCTATTATTAAACTTATATTACCAAAATTGGTAAACAAATATATTTTGCATTCAGACCTCATTTAGGTACTTAAAACTGTACATTTTTTTATAGTATGGTACGTCTAAGATACTACAACAAATAGCATTTTATTTATTTATGTATGTAAATGACAGACGAAAAAATTAACTATATAAATAAGTCATAAAAATTCCACAATAGTTCACTCCAGGGTACCCCATAGGAAAAAAGTCCGAAAAATACTTGGATTCAGGGGCTACTGTATATCTTAAATTTTATTTTTATACCTATGTCACATAAATAAATAGTTTTAAAATCGCCAACAGCAGACGACATGCTGTATATGAGTTTTGTGTTTTATTTTTATCGGGAATTTAATTATACTTCCTTAATATTCCTGCCTTTAAATTCCCAATATAATTTTAATAAGACCGCAATGTCGTATTGATAAACATTATATCATTAGTGTGGAACGGCCTTCATTTATCACGAAAGTGTATAACCACCTTAATAAATATTCTAACGTCAAAATAAAAACGTAATTTTTTTTTGGTTAAGTGTATGACATAATATACGACGTGCCCTAATTTCGATATGACGTCACGAAACGTGACGTAACAGTCAACACTTCTGAAAAGAAGTATAAATGGGGATTTACTTGAGCGTCATAGAGACCTATTGAATGAATCTCATTTTTTTACAAGCAAAAATTTTTATGAAGAATGCCTTTTTTCGAAAAATTAAATTTTTGGTCCATTTGTCCTCTTGTTAACCACATCCGTGGACAGTCTGTATATATAAATACCATTATTATTTCGGCTTGTGGAAATCGTTCGGGTTGTATCGGAATATATATTTTTCGTTATCCCTGAATTATTTTCTTCAAAATTGAAAATACAACCACGTTAAAAAAATGTTTATCTGACGTTTGTCTTTGTAGCCTTCTGTTGCCTTTACGTCACACTCAAATTGTCAGATTAGTGGAATATATACTGTTTGGCATTAGTTCACTTAGCCTGTCTTAATCTGACGCGCTCGACAATTTCTGATTGACATATTTTTGTTTTTTATGATCGGCCCTGTATAGAGGGCTCATATTTAGTGGAGGTAATTACCCGGACACAAGGTATCCTCCGGTATATTAATCTACCGCACTGTAGTAAATCCCAAAGTCCCTCCTTGGGCTCCCCTACCATAGACCAAATTACATCGATCTAACCTAATTTACCATAGTCAAAAAATGTATTGTTTGCTGTTATAGTTTCCGTTCTATTTTAGTTATTTTTAAATATGTTTTTTATTATAAAAAACAAAACATAAAATTAGTATTAGGGGCAATTTCTTTTTACACCCTGTATATTATAGCTTCAGTGAAGAATTTCTATTCTACCATATTTTGTAAACAAAATATGTATACCTATTAAATATCGCTACGAGCAATAGTTTTGAAGATATTCCGTATTAAACTTTTTATTCCACATAAAGAACTTCTTTTGTATTCCTTCACGCTCTATCTAAGCCACCTGCATTTTGCTAAGAGTTGTGTTGAAAATACTACGACAAATTTCGTACGCCAAAATACAACGATCTCACGCAGTTTTTTCAGTTTAAAAGTTGATTCTTTGCGAAATACATGGTGTCAAAGTAAAAAAATAAAATAAAATTTTTGAAACTCTATATCTTCCTAATAAGATCAACTTTTCAACTAAGGCCCAGCTGTACAAAGCAGGTTCAAACCCAGTTCTACTGTACTGAGGTCAGGCCTTTGAACTTTCCGTAAAATCTTAATTTCTTTAAATTCCTTGACACTGACAGAAATATTAAGATTTTACGGAAAGCTCAAAGGCCTGACCTCAGTTGAGTAGAACTCAGTTTAAACCTGCTTTGAACAACTGGGCCTAAGACAAATTGCATTAGATCGTTGTATTTTAATCAAAAGAATTTGTGGTAGAATTTTACACTTACCTTTTGAAACTGCCAGGTGGCCTAGATAAAGCCTAAAGGAATGCAAAGGAAAATGTTTATATGGAATAACACGTTTAATCTTAAATACCTTTAAAACTGTTGGTTGTATCGATATTTACTAAGTAAATCTTTTTTTCCAGAAAATATAAGATTTTTCTTTATAGAGCCATAATATACCAGGACAAAAGAAATTATTACATTTTAAACATAAGCAAAGGACTACAAGTGACGTCCTCTATATTTTACGTCAAAAATGCAAACAGTTTTGATTTCTCCCTTGGAAAAACCTCTAAACCTGAATTTTGTACAAGAAATTTTAATATTAAAAAATAACTAAAATAAATTGGAAAGCTTTAGACCCAGTATCTCGACTTGACTTAGGAAAGTTATAATAGATTAATTGTACTTTAGCCCAAGGACTTGTGGTATCATTTTGCACAGATCTTTTAAAGACACCATGTATAGTAGTGTCTTCCAAAAATATTTTCTATAAACTGGGGCTTAAGCCCTCCCAAAAACCAGAGGCTGGTTGCGCCACTGCTTGAATTGTCATGATAACGCAACTAAAATTACACATTTGATTGGTAAAAAAATTGTGGTGGGAAATTTTCAGTAAATTTAAAATTACAGTGACCTGTATAACATTTTTAAAAATTTTCAAATTTACACAAAAAATATTGCAATATATGCTAATTAAGAAATATACCTGTTAAAATCACTATTTAACAATTGCTATATTTGTTTACCTGGTCCAAAACCGTTTTAAACTAAATACATTATTTTATAATACATAATAAACGACATTGGGCTTTATAAAATAAAAGAAAAACTCTACCTTTACAAGTTAGTGTTTAAAAATGATCGCAAGAATACATACAAGTATTATTCGCTATTCAATTATGATAAGATCATGCCTGACACTCCTTTTGTCCATCTACATATTATTTATCACTGTCTGTGCAGTCTTTACACCATTATTGTAAATGATCTGTGACTCCTCAAGGGCGAGATCAGATTCAGGTTTAAGGTTAAATTTCTTCACGTAATTATACATTTATTTTGTGCTCGTATAGAATAAATTTATTTAATGTAAAAACAGCTTAAACTTGCAATTTTTTGAAGTATTTTAGTTTCCACTCATTAACTTTAAAATCTTGAACTTCCTTTGCCTTTATATTTTAACGAGTGCATCATTTTTCGGTAGTTATTAAAAACTTATGACTTATTTGTAGTGGCGTCAATATGATTATTAAATTATTGTATCTAAAGATTGGTACGTGGAATCCATACCAAATATGTAACAGCTGCTATTGTCCTCGAGAGGAACACTGTGGAAAGAAACATTTTTAAGTAAAAAGTGAATTTTCCCACAGGATTTTATTAAGTATTATTAATAACTAATTTATTTTCGGGTAACATGGTTTTTGCGAAAGTTTCAGTAATTATAAATTATAATTAGCGTGGTAACATGGCCACAAGTGCCAAAATAAAATAGCGTATTAAATGTAAAATTTTACGTTGAATCCAATTCTGTAAACAAAAATAGGGATTACAATTGAAAAACACTTACTTTCTAGCCATAACTCCTTTTCGGGACACTCTGGATAAATCAAAACATTGTTGGGACATGCACCTTTAAAAACCTTACAACTTTTGTAGAACACTGTTTGTTATATCTCGTTAAACAGATATATTGGATTGAGGGTTGTATAAGGGAAGTCTTTACTCCACAAATAAAATGCCAATCTAAAGTTTTAGATGTGATGCATTTCGGCAGGTGTTCCTGCCATCATCAGACTATAAAACTATGTCTTCACGTGCATAAAAAAACTTTTTTTTCGTTTTTTTTTTGTGCACGTGAAGACATAGTTTTATAGTCTGATGATGGCAGGAACACCTGCCGAAATGCATCACATCTAAAACTTTAGATTGGCATTTTATTTGTGGAGTAAAGACTTCCCTTATACAACCCTCAATACTATATTGACTCCACTTCAAAATGGACTTCTTTCTAAAGATATATTGGAGTTTCTTGGAGAATTGGCCACCCTGTGTATCAAAAATTTGGTAATAGGAAAGATGCAGGGTGTAAAAGATAAAAAAATGGTATAATATATACCTAGGATGAGAAGTGAGGTATTATTTACCGAGCATTTTTGTATCCTAAGTTAATTTGCGGGGTAACTAATAGCTTTCTCATCGGATTTATATAGAATTATTTTCACTGCTAACATTAAGATGTATATTATCAATTTTAAGTTTGGTATTAGTAATTTCCTAACAATTTGTTAAATGTATCGGAATATTAAGTAGACTAGAGAGTGTTTGTAATCAGATTGGCTTTATTTATGTAAAAATTTGGCATGTGTCAAATTTTGATATAAAAATTGTTCTCATTATTACCCTTGGTTTTTTATTCATTATTTATTTAGGGTGTGAAATAATAATTCTTGTTGGGGGAATGGACTAAATAAAAACTATTTCTCAGCTTAGCAGTAAAAAAAATAATTTATTTAGATTAATTTTTATGCGTTTAAACAATTGTAATAAAACTCTGTATACAGTATGGTACATTAAGTATGTATAATATGTATACATTCAAATGGATTCGTTGAAAATATATAAAGCTTAGATTTTTTAAATATAAATCATAGTTGGCCATGATCTAAAAAATGCTTATTTTTTGCTCTTTCCAATGATATATTATTATTCATACTTATCTTTGAAATTGAACAAAATATTTTAGTTTTTTAATTTTTTCTACAGAGGCCTAGGAAAAAAATCGGCACTTGTCAAAGTCACGTAAATAATTTATCATTTCTATCAGTAACTGATTGGAAGTCTGTTCTATTTGAGAGAATATCAAAAATGTATAAAAATTACGAGAAAGCTGACATGTTCAAGTGCTATTTCCTGTCTGGTGAAAATTCTTAGGCCGCAAGTGAATTATATTTGAATAAATTACCTGAACGTCGTCATCCAGATAAAAGACTCTTTCAAGTTCTGAAATCAAATTTAACAAATTACGGAAGTTTCAAGAAGCCGAGGCCAAGAACATATGAAGTTGATGATGAAAGTAAAATTCAGGAACTAAATATATTAGGTGAGGTTTTAGACCATTCTAACACGTCTCACCGATCGGTAGCTAAGGTAACAGGTGTAGAGAAAACTAAAGTTTTAAAAACCCACAAATTTAAACCGTACAGAGTAAGAAAAGTTCATCATCTTCAGAATGGGGATTTCCAAAGAAGGGTTTTTTACATTTTGTAAGTGGTATGTAAATCAGTGCAGATTGAACAATAACTTTCATATGAACCTTATCTGGACAGATGAAAGCCGAATAGATACTTCAGGAATATATAACAGGTATAATTCATATTATTGGGCTACAGGAAATCCACATGTTATAGTGCCCGTAACCAGACAAGGACGGCAAGGTTTCAATATTTGGGTTGGGATTTTTGGTGGTCGATTTTTGGGTCCCCATTTTTTAATGAAGGTTTAAGCGCACAAGATTATGTGAATATTTTACAAACATATGTTGCACCATTTTTGATAGATTTGCCATTAGCGCAGGCTCGAAATATCCATTATCAGCAAGATGGTTGCCCTCCGCATAACGCACGAATTACAACTGATTTTTTGAATCACGAATTTCAAGATAAATGGACTGGTACTAAAGGATCTATACTATGACCTGCAGGTCCTGCCACTTAACACTATTATATTTTTTTATGGGGAAGATTAAAGAATATAGTTTTTAAAGGAAGAACTATCGAAACACAGAGTTGCAAGT
Source organism: Listronotus bonariensis (assembly GCA_014170235.1). Taxonomy (NCBI): domain Eukaryota; kingdom Metazoa; phylum Arthropoda; class Insecta; order Coleoptera; family Curculionidae; genus Listronotus; species Listronotus bonariensis. Next base: position 29,933 of record JACEGR010004074.1, read on the forward strand.
AGCGACTAGGCAAGCTTTTGATGCGATTAGGCCTGTTGAACTTATAAACGCTTGTTATTCAGTGGAAAAAGAGGTGTTTAATATGTATTAAGGAAGAAGGAGCCAACTTTGAACATCTACTTTGAATTAGGTTTCTCCATAGGTTCTGGTTTTCATTTAAGCTCGTTAATTTAGGCAAATTTTTTTATTATAATATGTTCATAAATAAAAAGTTTGTAATTTAATTGCATTATTTTTTAGTCTGTGTTTGATAGTTGACATGTTTGCATGGTCTACTTTAGCAAAAAGGAAACAATTGGTATGCTATTTACCTGAATTTGACAAGCGCCGATTTTTTTCCATGGCCTAAACTAAGCTTTATATATTTTCAACGAAACTAGAAATAATTTTAAAAATCTGAGTAGTCCAATAAATTTCATTTAAAAAAGTGCCTTAAGAATGTTTACACCGTTTTGGGAAGTTTTCAATAATGACGGACTTACGATTTTTTTCGAAATGGCAAAAAATTAAAACGTCCTATATCTCGGATACCTATAGAGATTTCGGGATGCGGTTTTCACAATTCATCTAATTTCGAAAATCAAGCCCAAAACACCTTATGCCTATTTTTTTCTATCTGGTCAGAAAATACGAGTTTCCTGTTAAAAGAGTCGAAATCGCACCACCCTGTATATAACTTTGAATTTCTCTAAACCGTCGAAACCGTTTTGTGTTACCCTGTATTTACCATTTAAGTATACCAGTAAACTCTCCTGTTACACAGGTTTACTGCACGAATATAAACGATGGTCCAGTACACAAATTAAATGTTATTTTCTGAAGAACACACTTACAGCATTTGTAAACTAGAGCATCGATTAATGTTAGTATGGCTTATTGCTTAGTTTTACTAAAGTGATAAGAATTTTGGTAAAATATTGTTCTGGTTTTCTTCTTCAATTTAAAGTTAAAACGATACTTAAAAAAATAAAAACTACCCAAAAAATAAACATCAGCAGTAAACAATCAAATACAGAACGAACAATGTGAAAAAATATATACTCAAATACTTATATATATTTCGAAAAAAAAGTATCTTGCAATACGAATCAGATGTAAAAAACTATAGTTTCGTGGAATGGACTACCGAATAACCTTATATTATGTGTATAGTCGAAGAAAATGTTCGAAGACTACGGCTGTCTTTGATTTAAATAAAAATTACAAATGATGTAAAAAAGACATTTCTTTCACACACTGTATAGGGTGTTTTTTGGTTGTGATTACAGGGTATAGACAAAACGGTAACACATACAAAAAACCGGTTTAATGGCGCAATCAGATTTACGCTAACTTGATTGGTTTAAAAGATACAGAGTGATTCTCAAAATTCGTCGATTTTTATTATGTCCGTCATCTCAGTCATTTATGGAGATAGAAACAAACTTCAAATATAAATGTTTTGTACCTTGTTATGGAGAATCCACAGTCCAAACTTGCATTTGCATTTGCATGAGACACCCTGTATCTCTCTCTCTCTCTCTCTCTCTTGTGAAAAATGTATTTTTTCTTGCGATTATAACAATATACCTATCTATTCCACTTAATATTTTGTATTCTTCCAAACAGCAAAACTAACAAAAAATTAAAGAAAAAGTTGGCCAATGGATTAAATCAATATTTATTTATTTTTTAAAGGGAAGGTATATAAATACCCCAATTTAACAAGAATACTAAAACATTTATTACTCAAAATAATCACAACCACAGAAAATAATTTAATTTTTAATAGCAAATAAAAAATTATTTTAATTACCTACTTATTAACTTTTTTGCGCTGATTTAATCACAAAATGAACTCAAATGTGCTCAGATGCTTTCCATTTTGTTAAATGCATTTTTGAAATCAGCATGTAACCGAATTAGTGACGCTGTAGATGTAAATATTTGGTATACTTGTTTTAAGTTGTATAAAATTAGATTAGAATACGAAACATTTACACCTTATTCGCCATTAGTTCGATTACAAGCTGAGTCCAAAATGCATTAAACAAAATGGAAAGCATTGGAGCACATTTTGTGAATAAACACTAGCGCAAAAATTTTCTAGGTATTTGAGGTAAGTGTTTAGTTGCTAATAATTATAAATGAGATTATTTTTTATGATTTTTATTGTTTTAGGCAAGAAATGTTTTAGTGTTTTTGTTAAATTGGGGTCTTTATATACATACCCTTTAAAAAATAAATAAAAATTGATTTAATCCATAATCCAATGCCAACTAGTTCCTTTTTTATTTTTTTTGGTAGTTTTGCTATTTAAAACAATGCAAAATAAAGTATTCTATATTACAGTAATCGCAAAAAAATATAATTTTTTTAATATTTAGATACAGGGTCTCCCATTTAAAATAATGCAAGTTTGGGTAATATTTTAAAAATTGGATTTTACATAAGAAGTTAAAAAAATGTATTTAAAATTTGCTCCATAAATGTCTGTGTAATAAGACAATAAATATCGACGAATTTTGAGAATCACCCTGTATCGCCTAAATCAATTAAGTCATTAAATTAAACACACAAAAAAGAGAAAGTATTTTTGTATGTCTTATCGTTTAGCCTATTACGTATAATTCCAACCAAAAAAAACCACCCTGGACATTCTGTACAATAAATACAGAAAACACTTTATATATGTAGCTATCTTGTAACAACCATATTATTCTATAAAACGCTAAAAACCGTACTTTTTTTTTTGTGTATAGAGTAAAAAGAGTTAGTCCAAGAGCCCGTGAGCCGCAGATCTTTGTCATTTTATAAAAGCTGAAATTTTTCTTATGTTACTGGTACCTACTCGGGTACCTTTTAGAAGATATTTTCTTAGTCACCAGACAGTTTTGACAGTTCCTTCGCCTTGGTAGACAAACATTTTGGGGTGACCCAATGGTCCGAGAAAGTCCAATATTCCTGTTATTTAAAAAGATATAACAAAAAGTATTATATAAGATTTGTAGGGTTTCCAAATGGGCATGTCCTAAAAATATTTTAATGTATACAGAGTGACTTAAAAATGCAAGCTTTTTAACAAAAAATAAGTACACGTGATATTTTCCCTACACTCCCCCTAATGATGTCTAGTGATTTTTTCCGAACCCCTCTTGCCCCCTGTTCAAGCCTCACGTGATTAATGGACGACTTCTTATTTAGAAATCCTACAACTTTTATTTAATACTTTTTGTAATATAAAATAAATAATAAAATTCATCAGACTATGGGGCCATGCAAAAATGTTTGTCTGCCAAGGGATTGGAACTGTCTACTGACTGGGGAAATATTTTCTTATAGGCACCCAAGTAACATATCGTCGGTTTAAAGGTAAAACTCACTAAGTAACATTTAATATTTTAGAACATGACATCCATTTGATGTAAAATTTGTGATAAAGAAAAAATTGAAAAATCACCTTTCATATATACTGAATCTTTATAGAAGTCATAAATATTCTTTATAAGTTTTTTATATAATAAACTTTTACTGCAAGTGACTTAGATCTCCTTAATTATTTTTTTAGCAAAAATGCACTTAGTGACTTTTACCTTTTAACCGACGATATATTAAATTAGGCTTTTATAAAATGACAAAAATTATGTTTTAATTAATTAACCTTTGGTAACTGGTACCTGCTAACACCACTATGAGTCAAATTTCACAGTCCCCCATCGCAGTTCTACCTATATTGGGAGCATGCGCTGATAAACTTTTAGCTTTTACAAAATGACGAAGATATGCCGCTCACGGGCTCTTACTCTAATTAAAAATTTATTAAAAAATGTTCAAGCACTTTAATACATCTGTCAATGGAACATGTGCCATACTTTACCGCTTTAACATAAAACTAATCTTAATGCATAAGTTCTTGGTTTTTAAAACAAGTAAGTGGGCGGAACAACTTAAACGTATTTTTACGTAACCTATAAATTAAATTTTCTGGGTGGGCGTTCTTTTTATCTTATATGCTGATCTAGTTTATTCAACAGGGTATGAATATTTAATTTAATGTTACTTACATGGCTCTACGACCATAAACAGCTTGTTTTAAAAAAGATTTCACTATCTTATTTTCTTTTTTAATTTGAAAAATCTTATGGTTCTTGAAGATTGTAGATAATAATATGTTCTGTATTAATGTGTATAATGTATGTTAATTTTAGTAAATTTTATTATTGTTATCTTTATTAAACACAAAAGCTTTTATTTTACCTAATAGTTTTGCGACGTCCCAAGTAAATTTACCCCAATGCCTTACAAAACACTACTTTTAAATAACCCTCTGTAATTTCTTTAAAAATAAACTTTTATTTAAAGTTGCAGAATTTGCCCAAGGTTTTTCGATAAATACACTTATGTGGCTAAAACAAACATATTTTTAAATTTTTTAAATTTGGAATAACTTAAATAATTTTGGTTAAATTGTGACTTGTTTATTTAACACCTATTTTACCGTAGGCGTAGCAACGTTTAAAAAATTAGGCACAATCGGCTTAGAGACAGTGCCAGATTAGCCATGTAGCAGGAGGCAGCAAATGCTGCGGGTCCCGCGCCTTGATGGCCCCGCGCTTGGGTTCAAAACAACACAAATATAGGTTGGGGTTCTGTTTCCAATAAGTAGGAAAGTTTTTTTTTGCCATAAAGTTGTTCCCTTGCTTGCAGCCGTAGGTTAGAAAAACGGGGTAGGTAACTAATTAAGTAAAAATGGATGATAAAGCACACACCTTAGCTATTTTCAAGGTGGTTGGCTACACTGCAATTGTATATTATTATGCTGCGAGTTGGCAATGTCACAATATTTACAGAGGTAATCCCCTAATATTGTTTTCCATTCGAGTTGTTTGTATAACCCTACCATGTAGAGTAATTTCCAAATGACTACCAATAAGAAAAAAGTAAAATGGATACTTAATTTACAGTATACTTTAACAGTCAGTGGACTCAGTCGTTCGTTCCTGCCACAAATACATAAGTTTTTTTCTTTTGATTTAGGAGTGAAATTTGTTAGATTTTTTGGCGAACTATTTACGTCATGACATGTTTTTTTGAGATTATGTTTTTATGTGCTTTTCTGTTTTCATTTCTGTTTTGCCGATCGCTGTGGACTAATACAAAATTAGTATACTCCTTCTGTTTTATAGCAGTAAAATTCTACATAACTATCAAAACAGTAAAAACGACGAAATCGATTACATTACACAGCAATTTTACAGCCAAACATTAATTGGGAGGATACGAGGCAAAATTGCTTAAAGGGCTGCATTGACGAAAGTAAGTTCTGCTCAACTCAGTTTCCTTTCATTACACTCATGGACAAAATTATCTCAACAGCTCGATTTTCCTCATAAGCTTCAATACAAGAATGCTTTAATTTAAATGGCCATATCCATTTTAATAATTAGGTTATTAGGACATTTAAAAAAGAAACTGTAAAATAAAGGTAAAGCTATAACTTTTGCGTAATCGTTGTTATTTACTGTTAACAATACATTCTACAAGGTGATTACAAATTTTGGCAAAAATAAATAATTTTTATTAGCCTTGTGTGATGTGCTGTTGAAAGGCAGTAATATTATTTGCGAATAAATTATACCCTTACTTATTTCTGATGTTATATCATCACAATTAATATTGTTAATTGTATTAGTATTGTTAATGTATATAACAACGGTTACGCCAATGTTATAGCTTAATCTTTCCTTAACATGTTTTTTTAATTGTCTTGATAACTAAATTATTACTTTTTCACTTTTTTAAATTAAAGCTTTTTGTATTGAAGCTTATGGAGAAAATTGAGCTGCTGCGATAATTTTGTCCATAGGTGTATACTAATATTATGAAGAGGTAAAGTTTGTAACTTTGTTTGTGTGTTTGTTTTTTGTTAGTAACTGCTTCGGAAGTACTGAACACATCATAAAAATTCTTTCACAATCAGAAAGCTATACTATTCAGGAGTATTATAGCTATATATATTTTAATATGATTAAACAAAAAGTTCAGATATTAACGCCCAACGAGGTGGGCACGGGTCGACTATCTTGGATAATCTATAACTTGTAAGGGCTAATCTTTGAAAACACTAAACCGATTATAAAAACTTTCTCTTTTATTTACATCCTAAATTTCAATAGTCAATGTAACTCAAGGGCACCCTGTTTACATTTGCTACGTTGGCTTAATCCAGCACTGCTTAGAGACAATAAAATTTTCCTATAAGAGAATAAATAATATATACAAAATTTAAAAAAGGTATGAGCCGTTAAATTTAGAATAAAATACATGGTGGCCAGGTTCATTTGTTGATCGGTTTTTTCAAAAAAGCAAACATTAAGTAGTTTTAAAAACTTATTTATTTTATTTTAGATACGAATATTTGTTTGTTCGTTGGAATTTACATTGTCATGTTATTACTGACCTTCCACATTTTAAGATGAAAATGGAAATAATTTTTTCCAAGAATAATGTATCTTGATAACGGTGCTAAACTTGCCGTCAAAAGAATTTTATTTTTTAGTGTCTTTTTAAATGTTTTTTTCTCTGTTTCTGTCTGGTTGTAAATTAGGATCTACTGCAAGAAATAAAAATCGGCTTTCCTTGATTTATATATGTATATATTCACACCTTGCATAACATTTTTAACACTTCTGCAGTCAAAAATACATATATTTTTTTAAATTCCAATCTAGATTGCCATTATTATGATAATAATTTGGTACCAGGCGGTATTTTAAGTATTTCTTATTTCTACAGAACACATATTAAATTCATAATGTTGTCATTAATAAATATTATCATTTAGTATAACGGTTGGTTTAGAATCTTTTTTTTTTCATGCTTTTTAAATAAAACCTATTACTGAAATAGTGCTATGTGGTACTATTCGGAATAAAATTATTTAGGATGTGGTAACGAGTCACCCTTATTTAATTTAAAAAAGGAGTTATGGCCATAAATACGATTTTGCAAATTTTGAGTTTGCCTGAGAAGTCGTAAGAAACAAAAGACGATTAATTTTATGTATCCACGGATACTTGACTTAAAATAACCGTTTTAGGTCAAATATGGCACTCTTGCTTGAAATTTAAAATAATAAATTTTTAGCAATTGTTATGAAAACATCTTAAATTTATTATGTGTTCTGTAGAAAAAGTCTTAATTAAAATACAGCCTGGTAGCAAATTATTAGCTTAATAATCGCACTCTAAATTGGAATTAAAAAATATGTATTTTCTAACAGCAAAAGTGTCAAAAATAAAATGTAAGGTGTTATTTTATTTAGAATGTCATATTTTACCAAAATATGATAAAATATATCGGTGGTCCTATTTAAAATTTGAAAGTAGCAGTGGTTTCCGGTTAAACAGTAAGTTATAAAAAAATATGAATACATTAACCACTTCACAATTATGTTAAATAGTGACATACCAAAGTTTATTTTTCTATTTTAAAAGGTAAAAAGAGGGGGAAAACCCTTTGTGAGAATCACCTGGTATGAAGAAAATAGCAAATAACTTTAGCTTCTTGTTGAATACCTATTAAAGTCTGTAGTTTTACACTTTTTCTTAACCCTTAGTAGGCGCTGGGGTCAAATTGACCCCAGCTTTGCCAGTTTTGTAATAACTTTTAGATTTTTTAAATAAAAAAATGTAAGTCCCTTCCTCAAACCTCGTTACGATCATACCAACAAAAAAACACACCATTATTTCAAAAATTTCACACACTGTTACAGTTTCGAACAATATGTAGGTATATCGAGTTGAGGGAAGTTTATTGAGTCGGAAAAGATGAATTATTTGTCTCCGACAAAAAGAGAGACCTCAAATTTGTGTGTAAAGTATAAACAGCTTATGTGGAAACATGACATGAAAACAATTTTTGAGCAGAACCTATACAGCTGCAAGACCAAATTCAAAATAAAATCCCACTTCATATGGTATTGTAAATATTTTAAGTAGATATAATGTCTCAAGAAGAATAAGGTTTTTAGTTTTATTTTGTTTTCCAGACCAAATGTGAAAATTCTGTTAGAAGTTATTAGAACGTAAAAGATTATGCAATTTTTTTATTTAATAGTCTAACTGCGATACTCATATTTCGGCTTCTATAATTTATTTTAATTAATTTATGTTAACTAAGGTAACTACGAAGTGTACTCATAAATAATAAAATTCAGTTTTTTACCTTTCTTGTGTTGCCGTCCCATAATCAGCTTTTAAAAAACAACTTCAATTAAAATTAAATTTAAATGATTTAATACAATTTTGTTTTCTGAGCAACTGTTTTAATTATTTATACATTAAAAGAAAATGCTCTCAACTAAAAATATAATAAAGCAGTTAAAAAAATACAAAGAAAAAGTGATTATCGGATGTTTACGACTTGGGGGTATATTTGACTCCCGCGCGCCTACTTACGCAATAAAAAGGCACGTAAGCGTTAGGTTGTAAAACATAGGTACTTCGATGCGGTACAATTATTTTAAGCCAATCGACTACTTTGACTCTATTTAACTTTTTTTTGTATAAAAGGTATAGTAATTGAACATGTAAAAAGCAGTTAATTTATATATGTAAAATATAGAACAACGCTCACAAGAGGGTCCTAAAAACTCTTTTATTTAAACGTTTTATTGGACAATATGACTATCGAAAAAAAAACTTATTTTAATAAATAGTTTTTGTTTTTCGAAACCACTTGTTCATAGATAAACAAAGGAATACTAATATTAGGTTGGCTTTTGTTATATTAACTACTTTTATTATAAGTGACATAAAACCCAAAAATAACCTTTTTAGTTAATGACTTTTAAAATCCTGTATTTTATTAGTGAGAAGATGATTAGTTCTGATTTAACAAAAGTTGTCGATAATTTTAAAATATATCTAAATAATGTACTAATAATTACATGTTTTTTTATCCTCAAGTTAAAATACACCATTATTTTGTAAGCTTTTTACAAAACAAAATATAGAAACTATGTATCCCTAAAACAAATAACTAAAAAATGTACACTACATTTTACGTTAACATTAAAAGGTTTAATAAAAAAATTACTAAATAACTATACTCATCTTACTTGTCCAAGTAACGTCCATATGGTAATTCAACCTTTAAATTAAATGGATTTGGCTAAACTAGAAACAATACAATAATAAACCAAAAAAGTCGGTACAAGGTCTAAGGAATAATTAATTACAGTCTGTAATATTAATGGTATGTCTAAATTATCTAGAAATAATACATGATTAGAAGATTTTTGCAGTTTCATCATGGCGAGATTACGAAAAACATCATGGTTCATATGAAATACCTCAATATTTTTTACGACAATGTTACCTTGGTATTTTTTTTTATTACAGAGTGCTAATTAGGTATAACTTAATAAGATGGAGGATATTAGTCCTAAAATCCTAAAAATATAAAATGTACCCGATAATAATAAATTATCCTTCTTAAATATTAAATTTATTACCTACTAATAAGTAAATTTTCTTAGAAAGCCAAATGCAATTAGCACAAAAGTCACCATACACCACGAGGGGTAAACGACTGAGGAATTGTGGTGTACAAGCAGATGGAATTAAATGGAATTATGTCAAAATATGTAAAATTGGGGATAATTAAGTAAAATGGTGTTAAATAGTTGGCTAATTGTATTGAATTGTTGGGAAATTGTGTGAAAATGTTATGGAATTATGGTGGAAATGTGTGTATTTATATGTAATTGTAATCTTAATTTTACCTCATTGTTATGCTCCTAATGTTTTCTTATGACCAAAAAATTACAAAAAGGCGAAAAAGACGATTTGATCCGGAGCTTCATGTTATCAATTTCTAAAATAAATGTAAAACTCTCCATGATATTGGGATAGAATTTTAGTGGAATTGTGGAGGAATTATATGAAATAGTCGACTTGTAGTGTAAACATTTTCGTCAGTGGTGTACCCTTCGATACACCATTTTACGCACTATTTACGTTGTATGCGTTTTTTGTGCGTTTTAAGAAAATATTTAGTAGGTATATGTTTTTTGTAATAATCTTTTTATTGACTAAGCTTCATATATTAACTTAATCATATTTTTCTATACATTTGTTAATTAAGGCTATTCTAAAACAAAACAAAAATATTAAAAGTAAGCAGTGTATGAAGGGTTTGTTAGCTGACTGAATTTATGACAAAAATAAATTGGTTAGTCCTGATTAATCTGGTCCATTTTGATTTTGTTCTATAATAAAGTGCTAAGGCTAAAGTGTTACAAACATTATTTAACTAGTTAAGACAGTTTCTGGTTGTATGTGGTATTGTTCTGTAAAACAAATGCCGTCTGTTCTACAGAGTCGCGTTGCGTGACCAAAATCAGGCGTAGGCGCAGTCGTATCCGCGAGGCCCCCTTTTCTCCTTTATGTCCTTTATTATTATGAGAGGCCCTTTTCATACCACATTACTACGGACCTAAAAAAGCGCCATTTATTTTTATGTTATTTCCGTATGTCACATTTCATACCTTCACCTTACCTCGAGGCCTCCACAGGCGCGACCGCCTACACCGCCTACGTCTAGCTACGCTACTGGTTCTACACCCTATTAAACAATACTTTACACTAAAAAATTTTTACAAATGTATTTCAATTTTTCCATAAATATGCTACATACTACATAATAATGGTAACAAAAGTTATGTCAGATATTTGTTTGTAAAATCCAATATTGTATCGAAAATACATTGTTACGTTGTACATGCCTCATGCTTAGTTTGGTAAACTTACCAAGGTGGATGTAATTTTTTATTTACTTTTTAAAATATTGAAACATTTATAACTCTACTAAAATTATTAATGTTCATTAAGATCTATGTTTATTTTGATGTTAAAAAATACTGAATTTAATTTTTCTATTTTGTATAAAGTAAGATTTTCAATGTGTAATACAACAATGGCGTTAAATAATATAGGAAATCATTTTAGTTATATTAAAATATCACAGGTGTTCATTGTAAAACAATTTATACCTCTCACCTATATTTCTCACATTTTACTCTGCGTATACATATAACTACGCTTATAATATTGGATCATTAGAACTGGTCTGTGTTGTGCAATAGCAACTTGTTCAATAAAGTTATGTAATATTTAAATAACAAAACCGGACATTTTTAAAATTAGGTGCAAGCACGAAATTGTAAAAAGCATACTGTAGTATAAAGCACTATAAAGATAATACATAATTTTGCAAACTACATTTGGGTTAAAAAAAACAAATTTAAAATCGCTTTGCCAGTCTTTATAAAATAAATTTGTTAGCTTTTTAGAGGGCGTCGATAAATTACTTGCGGCATTCATGGGGGAGGGAGTCGAATTCAATATCACCTAATCTGCGTGGAGGAGGGGGTGTCCTTGCAAATATCCCGTAATATTTTTTCGACTAAAACAGGAAAAAGTTAAAAGGTTACGAGATTAGGTTCCCCAAGGAAAAATGTATCCTGGGTCAAGGAGCTTGCTTTTTGCTCTTCGAAATTGTTTCGATGAATGATTAAGTATTTGCTTGTTAAATTTGTTTTGCAATGCAAGGCACTATAAACCTAACCATAACTTTTAATTAAAAATCTTACGTGAGATTGGGGAATAAGGGGGATAATTGAAGCAAATCTTACGCAATCTCACCAGAGGAGGAGGGACGTCAAAAAATTGAAAAAAGTGCCTTACTTATTTTGAAAGCGTGTATCTTTACGAATTTCTAATGCAATAAGATATAAAAAAACATAATATATCTGCATTGAATAAGCACTAGAAAAATAATTTAACTGTTATTATAAGTGGTTCAAAGGCAACCCTTTAAAAGTTAAAATTTTATTTTATTCTTTATTAATTAATATAACTTGCTATAGAGATTTTTTTGCAATACCACCTAGAAAAAATGTAACATCTAATATATTGCATACAAGGTGCCACAAATATATTTTGCTGCTAAGAAGCCACCTTATCATTGTGAATTAATTTTTTTTGAAGATTGGAGATTTTAAAATTAAAATTAAAAATAACATAATATATTGAGGTTCGGTAATTATATTAACGGTAGATAATAATATAAATAAATCCATTTTTTGCTGTGGTAATTTTATAAACTTAAAATCTTATAACTTACCACCATTCTTGCCTTTAAAAATACTTAATTTATATATTTAATAAGCCAAAAAATCAGCCACTTCGTTAGAGAGTTTTACTGCATCGGTTTACGTAACATTTTTTTTCGCTCTGGCTTTAGCGACATTTTTTTATTATTTTATTTAAAATTAACGCAAAACAATAAAAATGCACAAGATAGCAAATTGAGGTTTTATCCGGTAAGTTTGGCTTGAAATTTGAGATTCGCAAACCGGGGATAGCTTTGTACGGATCAGGGGTTGGTTTTTTGTAAATTATACAAAAACATGAGTTTCCTATAAAAACCGTCGAATTTGGCGTACCCTGTACACTTTGAATTTATACCAATTAATTTTTTTAATATACCAATTTCCCAAAACAATAAAGAACACATCTACAATTAAGAATAGTCCAAATCGTTTTATTTTGCTATTTATTTTGTAAGATAGAACTAGATAATTATTGAGTCTAATGTTTTTCTTTATTGAATTGTTATCCAGAGGCGTCTCTATGGAGAGCAGGAGAGGCTAAAGTCAAAAAGACTATATACACACAGAAAACGCTGGTATTTATTTTGGAGTACCGCACCTATTTAAAGCAAAGTACGTAATATTTACATAAATTTAAACAAAAATTGCGTAATGCCGCATTTGTGGCTAAATTTTTAAATTATACATGTAAAACTGATCATTAAACAAACAAAAAGAAGAAAAAAGGGTTGTCTTTTAGTTATTTAATATAAATGAACTTTTCTCGTTTAATGGAGCCGGTTAACCAATCGCATTTATTGTACCAACTAATATTAAATCCTAAATTTTGTCGAGTATCTGACGCTTTTATTAAAATTTCACCCAATCGACTATAACGTCAGATTTTTTCAATTTCGTCCAACTTATCAATAATAAATTTAAAAAAACTTACCGAAAACAACGTAAAAAACACTTTAAAAACATATCAAAAATATTACCAAAAGCACTGCTATACTGCCTGTTTCATACAGAAATATTACCAAGAAACAGTAAAACGATTTACCGAAGTATCTTTATCAGTCTCGGCCCGTCAGGCCATTAGAAATACCAAAAATCAAACACACAAGTGACACGACCACTAACGAAGACCAACTGAGGCTAGCCTCGTCCGGCGGTTTAATTTAAGCGACGAAAATTAAAAATCGGGACGTTTGTCTCTGCTTGTTCGGTCTCGCGAAGCAGTGTTTTTTAAAGATGGTTTTTTCATTATTCATTTCGCTGAGCAGTTTGATAAAGTGTGCTATGTAGTAATATTGTTATTTCTGGCATAATATGTATTTATATTAAAAATTAATGGTAAAGCATCTTCCAAAAAAATATTCATAATTATTTGACAATGTTTTTAAATTTATTTCGATACATAGCTTCTAATTTTATGGGGAGGCTATACCTCCCTTGCATTCTCTGACGAGCAGCCATTGTTGTAATCTGTTATGACTATGAAAAAATACTAATTTATTTTAAATTAGTGTAAAAAAGTAACACATTAGTATTTTAATGAATCGATATTTCTCAAAATTTAAAGGCCCAATATTATTTTAAGTTACTGAATTGACCACCTGTTAAAAGCGATTGTTAATGATACGCTTCGTCTTCTCGTATAACTGACCTTCCTGTTTTCTAACTGTTTTTAAGATGTTTTAATAATTAATAGATAAATATTTGTCAATGCATCATCTCGAGCTCGAAATTCCGTTAGTCTCTTTTGTAACTACTATTAAGTGTTGGCGTCTACCGGGTTGTATAAATATTATTTATTATTGTTTTAAAATTTTTAGGAATTTTTGTTTTAGATTTACACATAATTTACTTGGAACTCGATTAGAACATTATTATTTGTAATATACACGTTCAGCCGCTTTAAAAGATTCTTAGGCAACTAAAGCAACAACAAAGCGGGACCGATGCATTAGACAGTCTTCTTTCTACGATATTATCTATGAACCTTTTGAATTGGCTGAAAGTGTATGCTTTTCTTCTCTACCTTATTTTCTAATGCAAATTTGCACCAGAATTTTTAGTTTTTTAATTAAATTTTTTTGTTTTTTTTTTATTGTCTTTTAGGAAAAACGATCATATTTGGCGTGTACCTAGGCGTGTATCCAAATAAATACCATCAATTAAATGTATATATTTTTTTATTTAGGGATAGTCCACGAACGCTCAAAGTTTAAGTACTAAAATACCATAGGTATGTGTGTCTTAACTAAAGTAGGCGATATTTAAATAACAAGGGGAATTTAGGAACAAAGATTTAAAGATAAAAATATCTTGGCAGTCAACAAAATTAGCACAAAATACTAGTTTGGGGTATCTCAAGAAACCTGAATAGGCATGGCACTACATTTCGAAGAATAAAAATCTGGTAAAAAATGTTTTTTAAAGAAGGTTAAAAGTACCCAATAAAGAACCTTCTATAGTTAAACAATGAGTAAAACAATGAGTAAAACAAGAAATATTTTGTAGGAGTGGTCACAAATAGGGCGAATTGCTTTACTTTGGATAAAATCAAAAATAGTAAGTGTGCAACTTCACAACACTCACGACATTCCAGGCCTAGGAACTGTATTTAAAAGAGATAGATAAAGTTATTTATACTAAAAGAAAAAAATTGTAGTCATAAGACTTATTTTCTTTAAAAGCTTGTAGGTATAAATATAATGTGTTTTTGTAAAATACCGTCAATCTCAAAAGTAAGATCATAAGTAAAGTATCACAGTATTGTATGATTTAAATGTCCTGTAAAAGAGAATTTTTTTAAACTAGATTAGGACTAGCAAGAAATATAAAAATTATAGACGAAAGTGATCGTAAAAGATTTTTGTTGTTGTTGATGTTGTTACTGACGTAAAAACATATATTGGTGCTCGGTTTGTGCACTGGTATACCCAAACTTTAACTGGATAAAAGCTTTGTGACTAAAACAGTAATGTTTTCTCGGTACTTACTAGCTTTACAACTTTTTTCATTATTTTATAAAAAGGAGATAGGTTTATAAAAAAATCCACGGTCATGTAAGTAAGGTAATGGTTTTATAGCACACTTTTTTGTAGTACGCCATCGAGCCACAATAATTTCTAAAGTATTGCGATTTTTGATCTTAATTCTAAATTATATTACAAACCTAGAAACAAACAACTAGAAATTATTGGCAAGGGATTATTTTTAGGTTTAAACCATTTTTTGTTTAGAAGTTTAGGGTAGAAATAATAGATACAAATCCTTTTTTAAAGTGTTTAAAAGAATATACTGTTATATTAACAAGTGGGGGCTCTATGTTTAATATGATTGTCTAAGTATTCTTAGGGCTTCGAATGTGTTTCTTTGTTTAAGTTAGTTGCTCACTTGTACGTTTTTAAAATTGGAACGTAAAGAAATAATTTATGATTTAAATTTATGGCTTTTTAAATATGAAAATATTTAATGCGTAGCTAAACTGTTTTGTTAATTTGTTGACATAATAATGAAAGGATAAGAAAAAGAAAAGCAGATCCCTCAGACCATTCCAGAAAGGTTTATTTCAATGTCAGAGATTCACGGCATCACGTATTCTATGCGTCTGGAATATGCAGAGTATAACACAATGACCACGCCTGATAATAAGTATCTAAGGGTAGCAGTTGGTGTAGCTGTGGGCATGTTTGGTAGAATTCAGGATAATAATAACTAGTTTAGCGATTGTAAAACTGAGATATTAAAAAAATATTATGTAAATAAATAAACATCTCCTCCGTCCACTTTATAGGCAAGCGAATTAGATATATCACCGTCAGCCACTAAATTTAATAACTTTGTTAAATATTGTTAGGCAAACCTACTGCAACGGCTACTAAGAGGCAATGCAAACAGACATAACTCTGTATGGGGTTTGTTCGAATACCTGTAAATATTATTCACTACTTAATCTGAGTAACAAACTCACTTTTGTGCCAAGAAGAGGTCGGGGCTACTAGATTATGGAATAAACAATCGCTCATGTACATGCTCAAGTATAATAAAGTGTCTTAAACTATCCGCAGCGTATTACAACCTACAAACTAATCACCCACCATAACCCGCGTAACACAGGCTGGAAATTGTGGGAAGGTTAATTTAAAAAAGATTGGCGTCCATCAGGTCCAACTTGTTCCAACACCACAACTGCATTTAAAGAAAGCTAAGAGAAAAAAATTAAAAAGAAAAGTAACTTGATAAAACACTTACTCATCCATGTGAGCGAATACAAGAGAATTGTTTACGAGAGTTAAAATTACGGGAAGTTGGTATAACAACACTCGTGGAAGTAGCCAAAGAAGAATTATGAAAACAGTTATGCAAGAGGGTAAACCAAATTCTCTCAAGAGGTCATATTAATCTGGTTAGAGGAAGAATATCGCCAATAGCTCAACATATAAAGACATAAAAGGAAACTCTAGAAGTACTTTCTCAGATACATGTTCTCGATGCGAGTTAAACAACCGAAAGTTCATCAGATACAAATAAATTTGAAATACGAAACACTATTTTAGTTAATATCAAACAGCTAATTGGAGTAGCAAAAATCAAGTGGACTATAATAACATCGACCATTCAAATCCGCCAATACCACTTTGTTGCTCTGAAGTCTTGTTTTTTGTCACTTATTAAAAATTACAATGGCACACAATCTCATATTATAAATGACATACTAAGGACGGAGCAATTTAAGAAAATACTAAAAGCTGCTCGTGAACCTGGAACAGACGGTACCACATGCAGGTATCAGGAAAACTAAAGCCAGTCTAGAAGTAGAGGTGGTAAGAGGATATCCCCAAAATAAGTATTCTCCCCTTTTAAATTTTTTGGCGGTAAATAAGTTACTACTTCCAGGGGTATACTAACAATGTGGTAAAATGGATTTTATTATTTTTACAAAAAAAAATTCTTTGTGTTCTATTTGTTTAATTTTTAGCCCTTTAATTAAGTTCAACGCCTTATTATGGGATAAATGTAATCATTTTGTCACTGTACTCATTTTCTTTTGTTTTTTGATACCTGACATCAGTAAAGTTTACGATGTTGTGTACCTTTAAGGATTTAAAAAATAAATCTACCTATACTAACACGTCATCTGGTCAGTACTCCTAATTAAACAAAGTCGTAGAAGCTTTGTTTTTTTTATTCAGCTTTTGCCAATCACTTTTAGTTAACAAACAGTTACTTAGGCTCTTATAAGAAAATACAGCACTTCCTAAACATTTTAAGATTTTAAAGAAAATGCAGAAGTTTCAAAGTAATCTATATTTTTTAAATATATCTTAGTCTAAAGGTGCGTACAGTGAAGTAGACTAGGAAGTAAAACATCTATTACGTTTATGTTTTTAATTTATTTGCCTACAGAGGATGTAAAACATCATTATCTAAAAACAACTTAATGTATCTCTTTTAAAACCCACATACCTTGTCAAAAATCTAAAAGTCACTTGGCTCATGTTTGAAGTTTTACGTCCATTTCTGGGAGGTGTTTCACACCACTAAAGAAATTGAAAGTTCCGTGTCTGTCCGACAAACATGTTCACTCGTGGTAGTGTGGTAAAGAAAAATATATATACCTATTTCGGTTCTAAAGAAATTGTTTCATTTAGGTATCCGCTTATAGTGAGCATCCTTTAAGGCCATTTTTGCCATATTTGATTTAAAAAATGTTTTCTCTTTTGAAACCCACGTTTGTTGTCCAATATTTAAAAACCACTTGGCTTATTCTCGTTTCACGTCCATTTCTGGAAGGTGTTTCACACCACTGAAGAAATTTAAAGGTCCGTGTCCGTCCGACAAAGATATTCGCTCATGGTAGTGTGGTAAAGAAAAATATATATGAAATGTTAACGCTTAAATAATTTTCTTTAGAACCTAAAAATGGTAAGCTTTCAAACTAGTATATGTAAAAACTGCTCCAATCGTAGTGACAACTTTTAGTTATACCACTTATTTTGAAATTATGCTACAACCTATACAAAATGTGCAGATTTATTTATTATTAGTCCAAATAAAATGTATTGTTGTATATATGTGGGATAAAAAATAAAATCAAGTACCTACATCATAGAAACAAACATTTTCTTTTATGTTGGCATAATCTTGCACAATTGAATAAAGTTCTTAATTAAAGCTACCTTTAAAGGTATACCTACTTTTACTAAAGAAATAAATTTATCCAAATAGATACACCTAATCCGCTGGTTTGCAATAATCCAAGAAGAAAACAGCGGTATAAATATCCACCTGTGAGATTTTGCAAGTATTCACACAGTTATTTAACAAAAATTTTAAAATCCACTAAACCTTCACGCGCCAAAACGATATCACCGTTTACAAGAAATATTTTAGCACTGTTAAGTGGCCGCGAGGTCCTCGAGATACCATTCTTCGACGGTCGGCACGAATACCGAGCACCTACTAACAACCAGCGAGATCAACGCGATTTCCACAGTTCTCTCCCATACACACAATCGGTTTTTTCTTAAATCCCGTAAGGTAAATAATCGTTTAAAGCTCGGTTTACAATCTACCTTTTAACTTGATAGTACATGAACAAAGCACAACTTACGTTGAATATGATGGTACTTAGACCATGAATATGATTATATTTTATTTCTCTTATGATTGATATTTATAATGATAAGTTTTTACACATGGTGATTTTAATTTTTTGATGGGTAATACGTTACTATTTTAATTAATCATTAAATATAGGTGCGTTTTTCTTCGTTTATTCATCATAATTTAATCATGATGATTAATTACAATTAAAAATAATTTTCAATAGTTACTTACCAGTGGCGTATCCTAAAATAAGTCCTAAAGGTTATGAGTTTTTTAAAATTTTGATCAATTAAATGTGTAGCAAAAAAATCTTTTTTTTGTCAATTTGTCAGAAACTTTTTTTTGTTATAAAAGTTGGTGCATTGACTTAAACTAAACTGCTGGACATTCGAACGGAATAACTTAAATTTTAGGTTAAATTTTAAACTTAATTTTCTCAAAGACTACAAAAAATATTTTAGTACGATTTTCGGCAAATTAAGACGCAATTATTAGTCTTTGTGATTACCTTCATTGCAGCCTTGGTATTAAACATAACACTTATATACAGGGTGGTAAATGTGACGTTGTTTTTTGGGGAAATCAGATAATCATTTGCGACAAACCAATTTGGCAGATTCTTGATATTCCTCGTAAATTTAAAAATACGATGTTTTTACTAAAAAGAGACATTTTAGCGTTATCACCCTGTATAACGCTGACTTTCAGTTCTATAAACTTCTACTGTTTGACGTTTTAGGCAAAAAGCAAAACCTTTTAAAGAAATTTAAAAACTTTTATGCAGGGTGAAGAAAAAAGTTGATATATGTGTAAAAGTAAGTGTTTCAAAATTTTTAAATTTTTTTCATATTTTTTGTTTTCTGTTCTACCATAAGCTACAGAATAAAATTTAATAAAGTCCTAAACTTTTTTTGGAATCTAGGGATCAGAATACCGAAACGGTATTTTTATTTTTGTATTTGCATTGCTTAGTTTGGGTAATAATGCTCTTTGAATTGTATGGTTGTTAAATACTACTATAATCGGGATTAAGAAGACGTTCTGCAACGTCTTCCTATTCCCAATCTCCATTGGTCCCTGTCGTTCCACAGGTCCTCCTCAAGTCTATTGACAAAGAAATAAGAGAGGAGGATGGTTGTTAAATGCTTGGATATAATATAAAAGATTGTCGTAATGTATGCAAACTGTCTCATATTTCAAAACCTGTTTCATTAAAACTTACAATATTTCCTATTTGAGGGTTTTGGGGAATGCCCAATTGTTGCTAATACTTGCCATGTTGCCAGGTTTACTATTTTAACTTTAAGAATTTATAAAAGCTAATCCTGTAGCTTATGGCTTAAGAGAAAACAAGAATTATGAAAAAATTAATAAAAAAGTACTTTTACACATAGATCACCTTTTTTGTCCACCGTGTATAAAAGTTTTTCAAAACATTTATACTTTGCTTAAAACGTCAAACGGTAGGAGATAATAGGACTAAAAGCGTTTTAGTGTTATACGGATTGACAAAGCTAATTCGTTACTTTTTAGTAAAAACATCATATTTTTAGATTTACGAGGAATATCAAAAATCTGACAAAATTATTTGTCCCAAATGATTATCCGATCATTATAAAATATAAAAGTTTCAAAAATTTCTTCTATTTAAAAAGTTGCAGAACAACAAAATTTACCAAAAAAAACGTCATATTTATCACTTTGTGTATAGGAGGTAAGTTTAATACCAAGACTGCAGTGTTGGCAGTCATAAAGACTAATAAATGCGTCCAAATTTGTCGAAAACCGATTTTAAATATTTTTGTAGCCTTTGAGAAAATCAAGTTTAAAATTTTACCTAAAATTTAAATTATTTCGTTCGAATGTCCAGCAGTTTATATTACCAGTAGTAGGTCCAAGCATACAAAGCCAAAATATTAGTTCATGACCTCTAATCAATTTTTTTATTTATAATTCTTGGACAGAAAAGTCCTAAATAAAACCATTGTACAAATTTTATTTTCAAAAAGGCACATATATATTTCTTAAAACAGTAACTTTTCGGCGAATAGCCTTTATAAGAATTTTGTGTCTTTAAAACATAAATTAACAATAACCAAACACACATTTTTACAAACAGTTGCTTCGCTAGCTGTGACTTTTTAAAATAAAAAACGAAAAACATTTAGAAGGTTTATGAACATATTACATACTAATGGAATTTGGGATTGGTACTGTATAATATATACCGAATGACACAGGATTTTGTCACAACCCATTTTTTTTATTTAAAAAAGATTATTATTACAAATTTTGCAGTATTATTATAGCATAAATTGACATATTTTAACTGTATCACAACCTTAAAGTCACTTTCGGTTTAACCGGAAGCACCATTAACTTTCGTATTTTAAATACAAGTGCCTAATTTTTTCCATATTTGTATTTTCTTTTCGATGATATATCATACAGGTTGTTTCTTTTTAAAATGGCGTTCAGAAAATACTTTTAAATAAAATCAAGTACCGCCATTATTTCTGCTTTAATTTTTTATTTATTTTTTGCTAAGTAGGCTGTAGAATTAAGAAGGGCCTATTTTACTATTACAGGTATTATTAAATCTAGTTTTTAAATAAATTAATGACATTTCTTGATTTCAGTTTTTAATGTAACTGATTATCGATATTATTTAAACATTTTAAATGAAAATACCCCTACATAATTTTATTTTTAAATTCTGCACTAAAATCCTTTTCTGATATATTACAACATA
The DNA here is from genome assembly GCA_014170235.1 of Listronotus bonariensis. Taxonomy (NCBI): domain Eukaryota; kingdom Metazoa; phylum Arthropoda; class Insecta; order Coleoptera; family Curculionidae; genus Listronotus; species Listronotus bonariensis. The sequence goes on from JACEGR010004074.1 coordinate 51,442, forward strand.
TTGTTTGAGATATGCTCTATATTGGTTAGGCGGATTCATTTATTGGATGGTCTTCTTGTTGAGTACACGCCTGGAAAGAATGGGACCGCTTCGGTCCTGGTCCCGGGGTATACGGGCTGACCCTGTTCAGCCCTATTGACCCCTATGAACTGGCCGATCGTCTGAAACAAAATAAAAGAAAAACCCCCAAAAAACCCAAAAAATTCTAATTAAAAAACGACGTTTCGGTGGCAAGTCTGCCACCGTTGTCAAGATTAAAAATTAAGGTAAAAAATAAAAATAAAATATTAACTAATATCTAAATTAGAAATGATTAAAATTTAGATTATTTTTATATCTCAAACTGAAAATAGTTTATTTTTAATTTTTTACAACAAGAAGACCATCCAATAACATATTGTTTATTTTTAAGATGGTGGCCATAGATCATTTATTCACGACATCCGAACAACTTAATTCATAAATAAATAGAGGTGCTTTCATTTACCTTGTTTAAAAAATTTGGAATTGTCTCTCATCAATTACATTAAAAACTAAAATTACGAAATGTAAGTGATTTATTCAAGAAAAGGAAATAAATTAATCATTTCAAGGTCATATCATTAAGTTTGATTAAAAATATACCTGGGAAAGTAAAATAGGTAATTCTTTTATTTCCACAGCCTACTTAGCAAAAACATTATTCAAAGCAGAAATAATGGCCGTGCTTCATTTTCTTTACAAATATTTTTTAGACGCCATTTTAGAAAAGAATAACTTGTATGATATATCACTAAAAAGAAAATTTTATTAAGAACACGAATACAAAAAAAAAAACATTAGGCACTTGTATTTAAAATAAGAAAGTTGATGGTACTTCCGATTATACCGTATAAGTAAATATGAGGTTTTGATGTCAAAAATTGTCATTTTATGATATAATATTACTGTAAAAAAACTTTAGGTGGGCGGTTCGGTTAAAACTATAAATAATAAACAGTTTTTTTTTTAAATCAACTAAGTTCTATTTATCAGAAAAAAAACTAAAATTAAAATGAAAAATATTTAAAGGGGATTTAATATTTTTTCAATTTAATTTTAAACTATTGTACGATGCGAAGGTTTGATATTTCGGCATAACATCTTAATTTAAATTACATGTTTATTAAACTTTTTTAGTTTTTAGAATAAGTGTGCTTTACTTTTAAATAGGGTTGCCATAAATTCTACGGCAAATTTAATTACATAAATAAAACAATTACTATGAAAATTAACTACAAATTCTTGTTCAAAAATAATAAATATGAAACTGAATCTCTATATCTCCTGGTATCCATATATTGTATGGTATGGTATATGTATATAGTAAGCAAAAGAATATACACACAGCATTTAAAACTTTAAATTGACCAGGTTTTTGTACACTTTACAGGGTGTAACAAAATCTTGTAAATAAAACAACGTTCTTTTCGAGGACAATATGTTTTTAATTAAATATTTTAAATAAAAAAATATTCTGAAATTTTTTAATTCGTATTTTCAGGATGGTTAGGTATATCCGGCCAACAAAAGTAAGGTTAAAATGTAAGGTATACATATACATATAAACTTTTTTGGACTTTTAGAAAATACCCTAAATACAATGTGTTTAAAATGTTAAAAATTATGGAATTTCGCATATTCATCATACAGGGTATTTCATAAATCTGTTACTAAACTTGAAAAATAATTTATCTTTTGCATTTTGTACAGGGTCTTTCAAAAATTTTATATTAAAAATATAAAAAGAAGATTTTATTTTATATAGGTATATTTATATTAAAATAAAAAATTTAGCAATTGTTTTCTTCAGATAATTAATTTTTATTTAAAAAATATTATGTGTCAGTAGAATATTTGGATGCCCGACGATAATTAGTGAATAGTTCGCATTATTCGTGAATTATTTAAAAATGTTTGATTTATTCGAAAACTTTCGAATTATTCGTAATTTTTGAATTATTCGAAATTTTTGAATTATTCAAAATTTTTAGAATTATTTGATATTTTTCGAATTATTCGTCGAATTTCAGAATTATTCGATTCGAATTTCGAATCGTATACAGGTCTGTAGTACAGTTAAATCAAAAAAATAGTAAAATATCAGGACCGTATTTTAAAAATTTAATTTAGTGATGCTAGGGGTTTTTGTTAAGTTCTGCTTGGTTTATTAAAGTAATGTATTAGCTTAAAATGTAAATATTAATAAAAAATGTTAATAATTTTTATCAAATTTCTCAAAACACAGGTAATATTAAATCCCAATTTGTAATGCATAATGAATTTGTATTAAACCTATGTTTTTTTGGCTATTTGGCCGTCGTAGATTTTGTTTCCTTACTACAGTAGTACGCATGTAGTCTACAAGGAACCTTCTGAGGATGCCAACCACGCGCGCTGGCGAAACGTCAAGGAAACAAAATCTACGACGACGCCGACGGCCGAATAGCTCAAAAAAGAGCATATCTTCTAACTATGTGTGTCAGTCTAAAGATAACATTATTCACTATTAGCTCTTGTTAGGAATAAGTCGCAATAATTAATATGCAAGTGTCCTAGATAACTAATACAAATCAATTATTACAGCATATTACATTATGTATTAAAATATATGTATGTAAATTCATTTATACAGGCTGTTTCCTAAGTGCGGTAAGAAAATTTAAGGGCGTGTTCCTAAGAGATTTTTATAAAAAAAAGTTCATATAAATGGCACCTTAAAAATTTTCTTTTTAAGGTACATGGTGTTAAACTTTTTAAAAACCTAAAAATTCTAAAACACTTTTTAGTAAGATTTGTTAGACTTGATATAAACGTTATTTAATTAAGTATGTGTAGTTGTTGTTACAGACATAATTGTTATAACACTTAATTTTTAAAAGTAAACAATGTTCTAATGTTTCTTGTATGGTCCAGGAATATGCAATGTAGCGGATTTTTTTCTGAAAAACTAATCAAGCTACTTAAAAATATTCAAAAACAAAAAAGTTGTATTTTTAGGTGTTTCATCCGAAAAAATATAAAAGTTGTAAAATGTCAGTGCCGTACATTTTTTGTCAATAATATTAGCAGAAATGCGTCCCACGCCACCACTGGTCTGACTAATTAAAATTAATGTAGAACTAAATTAAAGAAAACACCACTAATATTTCATTTGTTTACATTCTTCAAAAGAGCCGCAGATTAGTCCAGATGTATTGGGTTTTATTAGTAAATAATTAAACTACGTTGTTTTGCTATAAATACTTTTAAGAAATGATTAAAAATCTACTTAACTATAAATTATTTTTACGAAGAAACTGCCTGCTTTACTCAAAAGAACTGAAAAACATGATATTAGCAACAGTCAATAATTGTCAATATTATATTTTAAACATATTTACCCGGACTAATATAGGCTAACACGCGATAGCACAGCAGGCACCTGTCGTTAAGGGATTCGTTTCTGGCGGCAAGAGTACGCGGTCAGTATCTGTCTTTATTTACTAGCTCTGTTAAAAAGAGATGGGAGACGGTCAGAGCTTTAGGCCAGGTAAAGCATCGAAAATGTTTTTTTTCACGGGCGTTCTTCTGAATTACTGAGTCGGACTCGCGTTTGTGCAGACGCAAACCCGATTGTGCGTGTAAATCAGTGTTTAATGTAGTCGTTCAAGCCATAGATTTTTAAACATTTAATTAGTTGTTTTGTTTAATTGTGTTAATTTGTTGAACTCTTTTTGTAAATTTATTTTTTTATTTCTATTTACACTTAATAGTTGTACATTGTGGCTATGAACTGTGACTTTTAAAACATTGTATTTATTATTAAAGCAATATTTTCTGCCCTTGGGAAAACTGCACATTCATTGTGGAGACCATGGGAGCCCCAGACTGAAGAGATTCAAAATCATCGATATTGATTCTCAGAGTGATATCAGTACACTTCCGGTAAAGAATCTTGTGAATCGGTACCTTTAAGGAAAAAACATTTTTTTCTTAATGAACAAGCAAAGAAAATTTGTCTTAATGTGTACAATAATTAAAAAGATCCTAGCTATAAAACAACAAGAAAAGTTTAATTAAAAGGCCGCCTCGTTAACTGAGGTTCCATATTCAACAATGTGCCAAATTATTAGATGTGAATACAAAAAGAAAACAAAGGACTGACGCAGGTAAATTAAAAGTCTTGATGTTGTTACTGCTATTATTAAGAAAATATAGTTTACGAGAAATATAAACAACAAAACACTTTACCAACAATTGAAATAATTTATAAAAGCCTTGTTCAGATGGAAAAGCCTTGTCCCCAAAACGACTTTACGTCGATGGCTAAAGAAAATTGGTTTTAAATTTAAGGTTGTAGACAAAAGACATCTGTCATGGAGAGCAGAAGAATAGTTCAATGGCGAATCGAGTATTTAGAAAAAATTAAAGAATACAGATGCCAAACCGACCATATACTATTTGGACGAAACGTGGTATGATACACATGATACTGCCAAAAAAGGATGGACAGACAGCTCTAGCCGTTGCCATTTAAAAGAGGTACCACCCAACAGAGTGGTCACCATAGTAATTCTTCATTGTGGTTCAAGTGACGGATGGGTTAAAAATGCATTAAATTATGTGGAAAAAAATTGAAGATTGTCATCTGACTACCACAAAAATATGCAGTCGGATATTTTTTGAAGAATGGTTCCAATATACGCTAGTTCCAAATTTAAAACCAAATAGCGTGATCGTTATGGATAACGCCGCATATCATTCCAGGCAACTTTATAAGATTCCAAATAATTCTTCTTAATTAAACAGGAAATCCAATCATTTTTAATTAAAAAATGATTTATATTTTGAAGAACATTACACAAAAAAAAAGAGTTATTGGAAGTTCTTAAAGTTAAGAAATGGAACAAGACATTTTTTGTTGACCAAATAGCTTGAAGAAAATGGGCATACGGTTTTAAGATTACCCCTTATTTTTGCATTTTCAACCCAATAGAACTAATATAAGCCAATTAAAAAAGAATTCGTCGCGCAAATTCTTTCCAAAATTTGACAAAACAGTTGTTAAGCTAATTAAACAAGAAGTGTCTAACATTTCAAAATTTAACTGGGAAAACTCTATTAAAAAAACCATTAAGTGCGAGAACGAATATCGACAATTAAGCCAAATTGTGTTAAATGAGGATCAGTTTATAATTAATGAGAAAACGATTCCGACAACGAACTTCTGATGAATCTTTAGAAGAACTAGATTGTTAGTGACCCAAATACTATTAGTCGGTAAGTTTTTTCAAATTAATTTAAATTGTGGTTTTAATATTATTTTAAATCTTTATTTACTATATACTATATTTTGTTTTGTAATTTTCAAATTATATATGTCTCTGTCATCTCATTCTTGAACATTTGGGAAAAATTGCTGAATAAAAGATTGGTTTAACTTTGTTCTCCAATATTTTAACTACCTCACAAAATAAAATAAAAATGGCAAAATAAACAAACTAATTTATTTAAAGAAAAATTAAAACATTTTGAGTCCGCTCCTGCCTAGTCTTTCTTCAAAAGATATGCCGACAAATGAATTATGGATGGCCCAAATTATACCTTTGGCTTCAACAAATACCACAGCCAAAATTTATTTAAATCGGATAAGGCATATTTAAAATACTATTAAAAACTCAATTTTCTTTTTAAAGTTTAATACCCTGTATCTTATAAACAAAGCATTTCCGGACCTATGTTTATATGAATCATATTCATATATAGCACATAAAAATAAGGGGACAAGTTCCTACAAAATAATTTCCTAAAGTCCCTCTCTACAGGAATGTATGCTTTTAAAGGACGCCACTCAAATTCAAATTCAAATTCAAACTTTATTCCTGTTAAAAATCCATAATGGCTTGTGTGTTTGTTTGTTTTACCACCCTTTCGGGGCCATCCCACCCAGGTTTCGACTGTCGCCCCCTAGGTGGTGCACTGCAGCCTTAAGGCCTATTGTGCCCTGACCCCTACTCTTTCTCATTTACACACCATTTATTCCATAACTTGGATGGTTGCTGCTCGGTCGTTTACGTCCGAGCAGAACACCGCGTACCGTTGCCCAAAACCGACAACGGCCCGGTCACCCATCCAAGTTATCGTCGCGCTCCTCGCTAATTTAATCCGGTGATCGACAAAGTCGACCCGCGGAAGCAAGCCACAAGCGCGGCTAATAATGGCTTACATTTGTCAAAACTTAAAAATACAGTAAAATTCCTTTAATGTAAAATGTATGAAAACATTGCCATTTCTTCTTATTTTATAATCTAAAAACGTTTATTAAAATATTCTAAAATTCGTCTCTAAAATTAAAGTATAAAATATAAAAGTTAAAATATAAAATTTAAAAATGAAACACAGCCCAAGCCAACCTACAAATACCTGCAAAATACTTCAGGTCAATACATTTAAAATAAAATTTAAAACTTATTTATTAAGTAAAGCCTACACAAAATCGAACATATTAATTTATTTAAGAAATTTACAGATCAGTACCCCGGCCCCCTGACACCTCTTCAGCCACCAGTAACTCGGTACTGTATTATTTTTATTTCTAGTATTATGCTTGTAAACATCCTGATTCGTTTTACGCGAGTCTATGTTGCTTTTTAAGTCTAGTAGATTACGATAGATATATAGAGATGGCAAAGTCATGATCCCCAAAGCTCGAAATGCATCTCCGCAGTCCTGTCTATAGCAGAACCTGACAAGTAACCTTACAACCTTTGTCTGCAAACTAAAAATTCTGTGTGACTCAGCAGAGTGAATTTTTTGAACTGCATACGATATGTAACTATGAAAGGGGAAAATTATGCAAGTTTTAGTATTTCCTGTCCAACATTGTTATTTAAATTTCTCAGAAGAAAAAGGCCGCTGCTTAGTCTTTTGCAAACCTTATGTGCCCACCGCATTGAAGCTTTGGGTCCAGACATACCTTCAGAATGGTTACATTTCCTGGCCCTCATTTTTTATGTGAGTATTTCTCATAGAGAAGACAATTTGCTTAGTCTTCTGCCCATTTAACAATAGTTTGTTTGCCTGGAACCAAGCACTAGCCCTCGACCGTGTCCCCCAGAGCCCTCGAAGGACTCTTCTAGAGTTTTGCCCCTGTAGGCTATTGTAGTGTCATCCGCAAACAGAGTGAAGCTTGCCGAGGCCTTACCCACTGGCAAATCGTTAATGTAAATTAAAAACAAAACCGGGCCGAGGATGGCGCCCTAAGGCACCCCAATCTTGACTACACTCTCACCAGACTCCATTCCCCTGGCATTTATTTTATAGGTAAGTTCTTAGCAGCTTCACACTACCCGCGGAAAAGTTGTGGCCCTGATCTTTTGTAAGAGGATACTGTGGTCGACACAGTCGAAGGCCTTGCTCAAAACGCAAAATAGGACACTATTAAAATATTTGTCATTAAAAGCTTCTTAGAAATCTAAGACTAGATTTAAAATTGCCTGGACAGTATTTGCAACAGAATATAACCTAATGTTTTTAGAAGTCCCCACTAAGCAAAAACTTGTTTTGAAGTCCTAACTGGTATTTATCATATTAAAAAATTATTTTATTATACCAAGTACTATAAAAGTTATTCAAGAAAAACCACATATTTTTAGACACCTTGAATAGGGTTCGCCAAAAAAATTCTTAAGTGGAAACTACGTTAATTTTCTATTTTCAAGCAAAGTATCAATTTAGTTTTTATTGAGCGGTATATAAGCGGTTTAAATGCAGACATTATCAGTGACTTTATATCTTTTATAAAAGTATTAAAACGTTTTATGGAACTGATTTTGGTGTTACTAGAAATAAATTATTTTAAAGTTTTTAGTGCAATACCGGTAAAAACTTTTAAACTGAAACAAATAATAATTTTAAGATTAGCTATTTAAAAACCTTTTATCCAACAATTTTTCAGCTGTGATCAAAGTGTTTTGAATCTCGCCAATATTTCTGCCTAATTGTGGCGTTTAATAATATTTTTATTGAGTACAACTTTATTCTTAATAAATTTCGGTAATGACATTTTCCATAAAAATAAAAAGTCAAGGTATACTTTTAACAAAAAAACATGTTTTTTTTAAAGCAAATAAAAAAATAAATCCATTTCTTCTCTTGTAAAGCCCATCCGCAGACAGAAATATTTTTTGAAAAAAATTGTTTATTAAAAACAAATTAAAAAATATATATTTATTTTGTTTTTAGTTACTTAACTTGCTCTCCCATTCATAGGATATAGAAAAAAGGAGGCAGGCTAATGAAGCCTCGGGCAAATTTCGATAGGGTGAAGTAAAAAAACGTTAATTATATTTAAATTAACAGGTTGGCGTTCGCAAATAAATAGCTTTTAAGAAATACTTGAAATTGCAAATAGAAATTAAACATTGATATTATAGCTTTTGCATAAAAAAAGGAAAATTTCACTTTTAACTCCAGAGGGACTACTAAATTTATCGGCTTTTTTAACCGGTCCCTATCTAACAATTTATGTGTCGAATGTTTTCAGTTTTCCTTCAACAAAGATCAATAGTAATATTTCTCAGTTTTCATTGCCCAAAATAATCGTGCTTGGCTATTTTAATTTACAGAGTGAATGGCTGGGCTTTAAGGCCTCTTGGCGGAGTAGCCAAAATCTTCGCAGTCAGTAGAATTATTTCTGTTTTTGAGATAATAGCATTTTGATATACGTTTTACCGTTAAAAGGTAAAGTAAGAAAATACCAATATAGTTTTTATTATTTTAAAACATTTTTTTATTGCCTGAGTAAAAAATAATGTACTAAAATGTTATTAATTACCTATTATTGTAAAACATGCTTTTGGATAAATCAAATACTTTTTCTTTTTAAATACATTATACTGACTTAAAACATTTGGGCTGAAGTCCACTTTTTAAAATTTTACAGGACAGCAAAAATCTTTAAATCTTAAATTTTGAATTTGTACTAATGCCCTTAAAAATTAATATAATTAAACAATAAAAAAATAATTAAGTTAATAATAAAACACATTTCTTAAAAAGTGGACTTGAGCCCAAATGCTTCTGAGGTATATATTTTGACAATAAACCTTTGTTTTCGAGACACCTCGAATATTTGCCAATAGGTTTTGTTAATAAAATTACTGTTTTTAAACAAACAATTTTTATATTATGTTTCATATTATATTTTCTACAAGGGCAAAGTTATTTCGTATATAAATAAAACTAAACCACCTTTTTATTTATCCAACAAAAACTTGTTTATTTAAAAAACAAAATTTTTGTTTAAAAAAACTTTATACAATAAAATGTTAAAAATTTAGGTTTGTATATTAGTCCAATATATTTCATAAATATAAATTTCATAATTTTAAATAAACTCTTTAAATATAGTTTTATAAAAACAAGAACAATATACAATGCACTAATGTACAAACTTAAATTATCTCGATTATAGCAAAAAAATCAAAAAGCATTTTTCTTTTAATCAAACAAAATTGCATATTTAGAAGTAATTTTTAATAAAAAATTGTTATATATAACAATTTTCCATGTTAGCAAAAATACTGGTAGTTTACTCTGGAGCAAAAATTTCATTTTTGTGCCAAACCTCGTAGATGAATCACATAATTTGATATCCGATGGTTGCATTTTAGATTTTGACCATGCAGAACTTCTTATAAGAAGCAACTTTTTTCGTACATTAATAATAAAAATGTTTCCCATATAACGCCAACTTGCGTAGACACACTGTATATGACGGTATCGTAAAGTTAATAAAATTATTATTACAAATAATACCTTTTAAATAATATAATCCAATAACCGTATATGTCTATATGCATTTGTATATATTGTGTTTTATACTGTTATATAATATGTATATTAAATATGTCTATTAATTTGGTCATAATAATAATTAAAGGACACATTTTTGTGCGGTATACATTTTCCTAATAAACATAAATTATTACACGATTAAAATTTAATTAATGCTGCAACGACAAGAAACAGGAAGCTTAATGAGAAATTATATCACACGCAAAATTGTTGTGGGTAATGTGATGACCAAGATAACTACTATAATTCAGAGTTGGATTACGCTCATTGACAATTTTAGCTGTGTTATTTTTAGTAGGGTCCGAAGAGAAATATCAAACTATTGTCTTTTTTCAGCGATATACCTAACTGACAATTAAAAAATTGCTTAACATTCTTTTGGTCTGTATAGTTATGACTACAAAAAATACCCTCAAATAAACAGTTTGAAAAAAGGTAAACCGTTTTCGAAACAATAATAAAACTATCTAAAAAGTAAAAAATAATAAAAAAGGAGTCGGGTAATACCATATATTATTCTGGTATGTAAGCAAATGTAAGTGTAAAAGCTCTTGTTTATTTAGTTATTAACATTAAGTAGTGTAGGACATAATATTTATGTTATTACCCGCGTCGGTTACATTTTTTTAATACCTGCTTATTTTTTGCTTTTTAGTTTATTATTTTATGACAGTTTTACATGACCGTCTGTAGCGCTTTCAACCCATCAAATTACACGTGATTGTGATTTTTACTGAAGTCTAAAAACACCACTAGTACCTCTTTTAGTTCAGTGGAAAAATTAATTTTGCACCAAGGTTGTCGGTTCAGAATGCGTCCATTTATTATCAAGCATGTTTCCTACTTAGAGGCAGCTTTGCCGCACGAACAACGTACGGCAAAGGGAAAAATAGAACCACCTCGAAAGGACACTCTTTGAAATATATATTTTTTAATTGGTCCACAAACGCCGGAGTAATCGCGTAACATACACACAAAAAAAAGATACAGACAAATTTAGGACCTCTCCGTTTTTAAAGTCGTTTAAAAATACGTTTTTTTAACTATTTAAAAATATTTTTATACAGTAAGGACTTAAAGTTCCTAATTCCAAACCATTCGGTATATTCTCATGAAATTTAAGAAGATAATGTACGATCAAAGTATGCATTTTTGACATATCAATGACAACTTTAAATGTGTAAATGACAGCTGGGCGCACACACTTTTTATACTTAGGATATCAATATTTACAGACATAAGTAACGTATTTACTTTCTTCCGATATCATTTATATGGATATAAATTGTGTACCGGGTGATAGACAGGCTATAAGTTCTAGAGTATTTATTTACATTCTAAATGTATTTACTTTTGCCAAGTGTGCCATGGCTACATGATGCATAATATTTTGCAGTAATTTTCATTAATTCTTTTTGAAAAAGTTCCTAATTTACTAATATAACATTTTGTTAGTCCAGTTATTGCCACTTTCTATTAAGTATGCTAGCCCACCCAATACGTGGCCACGTAGAGAATCACACTTACTGTTTACTGTCAACTATGCAACAGCCCTTGTCAGTAGGAAAATCCTGTTTTTCAAATAAGTCTTGATAAAAATAACCGCCAAATATTATTCATTGTGGTTGTATTTCGGTACCTACACATATCACAACAGCTATTTTAAAGGTGTATAGGCAAGTAATGGAATAGCAAAACAAGCACTATAAGTCACCCAATTCGAACTTGTTTACATGCCGGTATTCGCGTTAGACTGTCTCCTTTCCACGCATTGCCTGTACACTAGACTGACTTAATAATCGACTAAATATTTCTTTTTCTTAATTATATTGGAAATATTGTTACAAATGGTAAAAAATCCTGTAATAGCCACAGCCCTTAATATTAATGTTAAGAGGTGCCGCATAACACATTTTAATTTGCCATATGATTACCATGGGAAAGCTTGTTTTTTCGAGTTTATATTTTATAACTCTTAAATGGTTTATTAAAAAGGCTTGGTGTATTATTCTCTCGTATAAAATTGCACCCTCTACAAAAAAAAATTCCTATAATTTTTTGATAAACTAAAGCTTTTTTTTAATTTTTTTGTCAAAACTAAAGTTTATCAAAAATTTTGGCAAATTTTCAAAAATGTTTATGCTCTTATTTTACAGACATCTTTTAGTTTGACTGTCAAAAATTAAGAATACAAAAAATATGAAAATTTTTACAAAGTTTTCTAATAAATTGGAAAAAAATAAGAAAATACTATAAATCAATAAATTATATTTTAAAGTTTGAATTGGTTTAGCCTTTTTTAAGAACCACTGCAGAGTTATAAAATTTTTAACTTAAAAAATCGAAATGTATCGAGCGGCGGTAAGAAATTGGTTTAATTTTATTTCTAAATAAGCTCAGTTCTATATGAATCACATGTTTATAACAAATACAATTTATTTATATTAAAATACGTATTGGGCTTTAGACCTTAATAAAGAATTCTGTTTTGCATATAAGTAAGTTTCATACTAAGTTTATAATCTCTACACTGACAATAAGTTCGACTCTGGTGTTGTTTATTTATTCATTAAAGAGTTTCCGGCTACCAAGGTTGCTGTTAAATTTGTAACAAAAAATATGTGGGAGAGATATGCAAAATACTACACATTTTCTATTCTGTTCCAAGTATTACACAGCTAGTTTTTCACAAGGAGAAAAATTAATAAATTTTTCCTATACCAAGTTTTGCATCGCCATAGGCAATTTCATGTTAAATTCTAATACTTTTAAATATTTACTTTCCTATTGATTTTACAAGAATATTGTACACGTTTAAGACAACTCTACCTAATCCAGTGGCGTCTGGAGCGGTACCTCAATGAGTATTTTTGACAAAAGAATGTACGCCACTGACTTTTGTTAAAGTTTTGTACAGAGTACAGGGTGTTTCCTTACTACAGTACGAAAAAAGGGGATAATTTCTTATGTCTTTTTATAAAAAAAGTTTTAATAAACATATTTGCACACCAAGATCAAAATAGTTGCAAATTAAAAAAAAATCTGTTTCTAGTAGTGATGTTACATGCAATAACGTGTTTACGAATTTTTAAATGGGTAAACACCTCACTTATTTAAAATCTGTAAACACATTTTTGTTTACAATGTGTCCAAAATTGATGGGGAATGTATTGAAAACTATAGAGATAGAAAGATGGTTAAACCGGAAAAATCGTGGGTCATTCAATGGTAAATCTAATGTTGTCTTGATGACGGCTATATTTTGCTTGGTTTTTGAGTTATTTTAAAAAACTGAAAATGTGCATTTTAGAAAAAGTGCTGTATTTTTTTATTTAAAATACTTTTTAGAATATGTAAAAACATTATGTAATTAGATTTTAGTGTCGAAGTTTTAATTCTGAGATACCATCATCAACTTTTGTTTTTTTATGGCGGCCATTTTAAAGTAACTTTTTTCTTTTTTTTTTCTTTAAAATGATGTATAACACTATATAAGTATTACACAGATAGTTTTTCACAAGGAAAAAAATTAAGATTTTTTTTTAAATCGTCAAAATTAATTTTTGTCCGAGTTGGCGATGACTGCGGAAGCTATAAACTCTAGAAACAATTGCCATTTAATTTCTAATAAGGATCTATGTTGAGAAAGGTAATGCAAGTTTATTTCTAACATTTATAAACTTATGTACCCAAACAAAGATGGATATTCACCTTGTGTTCATCGGCACGTTAAAATACTTAATAACAATATCAAGCTGTAACATTTCAACCAGAAATAGGTTTATGTGGTCAAAAATAATTTCTTTTAAATTTTATTATTCATCCATAACATACCAAAACCTAATTCGTAGTCCCCAAATTGTCACAAACACAATTATAAAACTCCACTTATTCTTAGGAATTTAATTGCATATTGCAGTTTAAACAAAGCCAAACAAAATATTAGTTATAAAAAAATAATATGAATTGTAATACAAACAAATATTCAAAGATATTTTGCAAATTGTAAAATAACCTGATTTTTATAATACGTTCATGAGCTTTAAAAATCATAATGAATAAGGTTTTTATAAGTTATGATGGTAATAAAATTAAAAAAAAAAAACATGTTTTTGACCACATACGCACATTTTTGATAGAAAGTTTACAGCTTGATATAATTAACACATATTTTAATATGCCTATGCACACAAGGTTTATATCCATATTTGTTTGCGTACAAAAGTTTATTAAAGAAATAAGCTTGTACTTCCTTTCCCAACATACGTCTTTATTGGAAAAAGATGGCATTGTTTCTAGAGCTAATGGCTTCCGCAGTCATGGCCAACTCGGACAAAAATTAATTTTGACGATTTTTGACATAAAAATCAAAAATACCTATAAAGTGTTACACATCATTTTAAAAGGAAAAAACTTTCTTCAAAAATATTTAAAAAAAACAAAATGGCCGCAATAAGAAAAACGAAAGTTGATGATGGGATCTCAAAACCAAAACGTCAAAAGAACAATCTGAACACCGAAATGCATTGCTCGTAAAAATTTCTTCAATAATATTTTTATAAATTCCAATAATTATTTGAAATAAAAAACTATAGCACTTTTTTAAAATGCACATTTTTAGTCTTTTTAAAATAACTTAAAAACCAAATAAGATACAGCGATCACCAAAACGTCAATAAATTATACATTGAATGGCCCACAACTTTCGCTCTTTAACTAACTTTCTATCTCTTATAGTTTCCAATATCGTAATATCCTACCAATTTTGGACACACTGTATAGCGTCGCGAAAATCATCATTTGGGCATTTCTGAAAAAGAAATTAAAAATTGTTTTTGAGTTGCTACAGTTTTGATCTAGGTGTGCGATATGTCCGGACTTCATTTCTGAGATACAGGACGTTAAAATTAAAATATCGATATTTTTTAAATATTTTAACCTTTTAACCGATTTAAATAAAATTTGATACATTTATTAACACGCCTTTATTAGCGTTACTTGTATGTCTGTCAGGGCCGGATTTACAAGTGTGGTGACCCTGGGGCAATGAGCCTGTGGGAAAAAAGACGAAAAAAGGGCCTCATCAATAAATAAGTAATGGATTTATGTACCGTAAAAAATTGGAGAGCAAAAAAAGGAGAGATCTCATCAATAAATATGTAACTTTTGTTCACTTTTTTCAAAGGCGGAGACCCATAAATTATTCGTTGTGGGGGCCCAGGGCACTAGCTCCGCCTGTCCCCCTTTAAATTCGGATGCATGTATGTACAGGGTTGGCAAAATTAAACGTTTTTATGGAGTATCTCAGGTATTACTGCAGTTATTAAAAAACCGATGTAGCTGTTATAGGCTCGATTTTGGAGAAACTCAAAATGGCGGAGTTAGAACTTTGATAAAATTATTAATTACCCAATATATTCTTAAATACAAAAATTGCAAAAACCCTAAGGGTAGAACTTTTTACGTAAAATCTACAGAAAATATTTGTTTTTTTATACAGGGTTGCGTTAAAAAGTTACGATGCCAAATTAATGTTTTTCTTATGGAACACCCTGTATATTTTTTTACTAACTAATAGCCCTTGTTACTACGATAACAAATATACAAAACATCGTATTAATATCTCTTGTAGTGTTTTAAATATTTGAATTTTATTATTTGTTTTTGAGCGTACCCCGTATAAACAGCTTCTAAAACGTCTATACAAAATGCTACCACATACTCCTTGGGCGAAAATGCAACAATCTAATGCAATTTACCTGAGTCGAAAAGTTGATCGTTTGCGAGATACAAGTGTCAAAGTTTATATTTTATTTTAGTTATTCTTAAATATTTTATTTATTATTGATTTTTTCTACAACATTTAGTACAAGGGGTTTTTATAAAGTGAAGAATCGAAAACTACTTATATTTTTGCTCTTAAATATAAAGGGAACCTCCTGCAGTCCTTTGCTTTTGTCCAAAGCAAGCACCTTTTTCGAGATATTTTAGATTAAACGTTTTATTTCACATAAAAAATTACTTCGAATCCTTACGCTTTATTTAGGCCAATCGGGTTTCTCTAAAAGGTCTGTACAAATAGTTACTACAATTGCCTTACGCCAAAATACAACTTTTAAACCCAATTTACTTAAAATAAAAAGTTGATCGTTTGCGAGATACAGGGTTATCGAGTTTTAAAAAAATAAATGGAAAATTAGACACCCTTTATCTTGCAAACCAGCAACCTTTCGACTACGGTAATTTGCCTTAAAACGTTGTACCTTGGCCCAAAGAATTTGTGGTAGTACTTTGTACAGACTTTTGAACACTACCAGGTGGCCTAAATAAAGCGAATGAAGACATGCTTTGCAAGCATGGAATAAAATGTTTAATCCGAAATGTCTCAATAACGCTTGCTCGTACGGATATTTACCAAATATACTGTTTCGTACGACCGGGCGTAAAATACAATTTTACGCCCCTATTTAAGCCCGTAAAATTGCACTTTTACGCCCTAGAGCAAAAAAGTATTAATAACGCCCGCATTTATAAATTTTAAAAACAATAATAATTTTAAATAATGCCCCCGTTTTTCTTGGTAAAACAACAATTTATTTAATTAAACATATGTTAAAAGTATAATGATTAAAATTTGAAACATTAAAAGCTGGGAAATTTTCTCCTAACTACAGAGAATGCTTGTATATTAATTTCGGTCGTACAAAAAATATTGTTTGCTCCTCTGGCATAAATCACTTTTACGCCTACAGCACCGAGCCATAAATTTCAGCCGCGGGCGTAAAATGCAATTTCCCCCACTTAGTACAAAAAGAAGTATTGTGCAAAAATATAAAAGAATAAACAAAAAAAAATACAAAAAAACGACACCCTGGATTTTTTGCTAAGTTTGATACTTAAAACTTTTTTTTTTAATCCGATTTTTACAATTTTTATAGATAATTTAATGGGGAATGTGCTGAATTTTTTCAATGATGGGCCATGCTCGATAGAGCGCTATTGTACCGTTCTTCTTTGACTGATTTCGTTATCTCTAGTTTTAGAAGAGGAACGATAATTTTAATAAAATTCTAAAAATAACGATACTTTATTAGATTACAAGTCATTTTTAAATCAAGTCAACTTATGTAATTGTCATAAGTATTATTAAGTAGTGACAGCCCTCAAAATTGTTGTAATAGTGTGTAATAGTTATTGGTGTCAGCATTGTGTTAACTACAACTAACAGACGTAGGACAAATTGTTGCCCTAATAGAGGAGGGTCATAATCAAAGTTATGTAGCTCGTACGTTGGGTAGCTGAGCTCCGTTCACGTAGGCCGGCAAAAAGATTACTTTGACATCATCGACGAGAACGGTTACGATTTGCACGAGAACATTCAAACTGGACTGTGAAGCAGTGGAGTAATGTTCTCTTCAGAGATGAGTCGAGGGTGTGTCTTCGGTCGCCGGAAGGTCGTGAGCGTGTATATAGGAGACCAAATGAAAGATTTGTCTAGAGCACCATGACAGAGCTAACATCTTATAAAGGTGGCTCCGTTATGGTGTGGGCGGGTATTTCAACTGATGCAAGAACTGAACTCATATTTGTAGATAATGGAGCAGTAAATACACATCGATACATTGAAGATATTCTTTAAGAGGCAATATTTCCATTTGCTCCCTTAATCGGTAAACAATTTATACTTATGCATGATAATGCTAGGACACCTGTTGCACGGGTGGTAAATGAATATTTCGATGAGGTTGGCATTCGACGGTTTGACTAGCCTGCATGTAGTCTGGATTTGAATCCAATTGAACATTTTTGGGATCAGTTGAAAAGACCTATTCGTCGTCGTCCTATGCAACCAGACACTTTACAAGGGCCACGGATAGCACTTTCCCAAGAATATAATTTAATTCTCCAAGAAAGAATCGTCACACTGATTCACTCATTACCTAGCAGAATGCGCATTGGAATTGAACCTAGAGGAGGTCATACATGTTACTTTTTTTTTTAACATTAGTATTGTTTTAATTTTAATTGTCTCTGAAAAACAGAGTTTTATTAAAAACTTCTATCTCTTCTAAAACTAGAAATAACGAAATGGGTCAAAAAAGAAAATGTTAGGACTATATGAAACTTATAACAAAATTATTACTTTAAAAATAACAGCCCCAATATCTCCACAGTGTCACTTAGGTCAAAAAACACACATTGATTTACCCGGTATAATAGCGCCCTATGGAACATGACCCATCATTAAAAAAATCAGCACATTTCTAATTACATTATCTATAAAATGGCAAAAGAATTGTAAAAATCAGATTAAAAACAAAAAGTTAAAAAGTCTCAAACTTGGCAAAAAATCGTTGTCGTTTTTTTGTCCGGGAGTTATTTTTTATAATTATATAAGCAAGCTACGCAGTATTTTATATAAATAAATTAAATACGCTACTCAACATTTTAAAATAAAATAAATGTAGTAAAAGTAAAAAAACATATTTATAGAAATAATAGTTTAAAAATCTAAAAAACACGCTTTTATATGCAACCGAACTAAAAATTAGAAAATAATTTTTCATTACAAAGAGTTTGTATTACAGTAATAAAAGGTCAAACAATGAATCATAATTATATACCTTAAAATAGAATTATAATAAAATTTAAGATAATAACAGAATAATTCACCTCAGAGCAAAAAGCGTGGGGTGCATTTTACTATTTTTTTTCATAACTTTTCCCTCATAGATATTTACAAATGAAATAATTATAACATTTAATATATTAAGCACCCCACGCTTTTATTCTGAAGTGAATTATTCTGTTATTATCTTAAATTATATTATAATTCTATTTTGAGGTATATAATTATGATTCATTGTTTGACCTTTTATTACTGTAATACAAACTCTTTGTAATGAAAAATTATTTCCTAATTTTTAGTTCGGTTGCATATAAAAGCGTATTTTTTAGTTTTTTAAACTATTATTTATATAACTATGTTTTTTTTACTTTTACTACATTTATTTTATTTTAAAATGTTGAGTAGCGTATTTAATTTATTTATATAAAATACTGCGTAGCTTGCTTATATAATTATAAAAAATAACTCTCGGACAAAAAACGACACCCTGGATTTTTTGCCAGGTTTGAGACTTTATAACTTTTTGTTTTTAATCTGATTTTTGAATTCTTTTGCCATTTTATAGATAATGTAATTGGAAATGTGCTGATTTTTTTTAATGATGGGTTATGTTCCATAGGGCGGTATTATACCGGGTAAATCAATAAGGCGCTTGTAAAGCTCTACCTAGATTAAGATATTTGGGTCCAGTAAAGTCTCAGTGGGCACTTCTACTACTACTAAGTTTTTATATTTTTTCCGATTAAGCACTTAAAAATGTAACTTTTAAGTTTCCTTAATTTTCTTTGTATCTAGTTCCGTTTTCAAGAAAAAATCAAAGCCACTTTAATTTCTTCCAAAAAGTTCCCATAGACAACTTGGTAAAAAAATAAAAATAAACAATTGTTTGCCTTAAAAAATAAGCAGACGTGTATTTTATCGTAAATAATTATTTTCTTACCTAGGTCCTTTTTATTGCTTAATAGGAAGAAAAATAAAAACTTTATAAAAAGTCAGGTGCGTAATTTTTTCTCAATAGCTAATATTGACGGTGGTAGCCACTGAGACGCCACTGAACCTAATAATCTTAATCTAGGTAAAGCTTTAAAAGCGCCTTATTATAATCAATAGATGTACAAAATTTCAGTCAAATCAGTTAAAGCGTTTTAAAGATTTTTAATTATACTGACTTTTTTAAGAACTTTAACGCCCTGTATCTCGGAACTGAAGCAACTCCGGAAATATATTCGTTAGACCAAAAAATCATCTATTTTTGAAAAGTATATTAAAAATATTGCTAAGACCAAAAGAAAATATCCTGAAGATTTGAGCATTTAATATTAATATTTAAAGGTCCCTCTCTCTTCATTTAGGTTTTTATGTGGCAAGAAATGGTTCAAAACAACGACGACTGACGCGTCAACCTATGGAACAAGCTTTTGAGTTTAGTTGAGAGTAAAACAGTTAAAAACTTAAAGAGCAATATATCTATGTATCAAAATATATACTTAGAGATCATATTCCTACGTATGAATTGATGCTAAATTTATCCGAGGGGGATTTTTTTGCTTCGGGGAAAATGTCCTTCTCCCCGAGCCACCCCCTGAATTTAACGCTGTTAGTCATGCAATACCTTTCTCATTTCAACCCGCTAGTGTTTAAGACACTAAAACTCAATAAACGCATCGAGCTAGCACGACATTTATACTCTGAACTGCTTAAGTGGTAATTTAATATTTTAAGAAGCTTATAAACCCGCAATGTCTATAGGTGCTTTAGAATGAAAATGTATAATGTATACTATCTCTTGCAATATTATTGCTAATATAGTAGCTTTCTTACCGCGGCCACATAGTGCATTAAAATTCCACTCTATAAATTATTTAGACAAGGTTTCATAAGCCGACTAATAAAAAGTTACAGATATCTACGCAAAGTCATTTATGTGTTGGTGCGAAAAAACTGATTATATCGTGTGAATGTACCTAATCACAGTACAAAAGTCTGTACCACGGTAAGAGACTTGCAAAAACTTTTGTTTTTAGTAAACTAATGTTTTTTTTGTGTTAAATGAGACTGATACCGTTAATTTAATTATATTATGAGATTTAATGGTATCCGAACAATAATAACTGTTACGTTATTAGATATAAGAAGTTAGCTAAAAAGTTAAAAAGTAAATTGGGTAATTACCAAAGTAGAAATGGTAATCGGGTAATCGGTGTAATCAAAAATTTAGCGCCTAATTCAGAACTTATACCTATCTGTTTTGTGTTATATTTGTTTATTTTTTAAAATAAATTCCTTAGGATTATCAGATGAGATATTAAGGTTATTAAAAACTAAGGAACATAAAAACTAATGTAAAAGTGAAATATTTATATATAAAAGTTAAAACAGCTACTAAAACTATATGATTTCTTTTTTAGGTTCCTAACCCCATTGTAAAAACCCCCAATAATATTTTATATACCTTTTTTGGAAAAAACGTGTTAAATGGTTCTGTTTATAAATTTTTCTTTTTTTTTTAAATTTAGTATACGAACTACTCTTGACGAAGCCCTAGAAAAGCGAAACAATGGTAAAGTAATGCTCTAATAATTATTAAAACATTAAAAACCAATTTTTCCACTTAGTATTATTATTGGTAAAATCTTTAAAAATAACTACACGGCCAAGAACAAAGCAAAAGAATTATGTTTTGTTTTGACACGAAGCCTATGAATGAAGGAGAAATGGCACATACGTGCTCAGAAAATAACAAAAATCTTAGTGAATCTTGACAGCTGATTGGATCTACACTTACTTATCGGATCAATATTTCAAAGTGCCTATTGAATATTGTTTGGAACAGGAATTTTCCTATTTAGCCTATCTTAAAAATAACTGAAATAAGAACCGTTATAAAAGATCTTTGTGAACTTAAACTAAAATTAACTCTAAGGAGGGACTAATGCCCAAGTTATTTACAATATTTTTTGGCAATCATATTGTTAATGCATTTAGAAAATTAGAATTTTTTTGTTCTTTTTATTTTTGGTCAACCAACTTAACGAATATTAATGTTGATGTTCAATAAACAAAGTTTTACCTACCATGTAGTGGTACTAGTACTACTAGTATTAAGTTCCAGACCAAAACAATACTTTTATTTGTATATAGATACTAAAATCCTTTCTTTCTTTTTTTTCTAGTGTCATACTTTATACAGAGCGTAGCGTAGGAGTCATAACCAATACATACATATGTGTTCTACTCACAAACTGTTTCTACCTAGGTGTGCGGGACCTTCGGTTTAACGTGCCTTTCGAAGCACAATGTAAAAGGCTTTACTAGGCAGAATACTATACACAAGGTTTGTAATTGCGTTCCGTGAGGTGATAAGCGATTCAAAATTCCGCAATTTAGGGTGTATCCTATTTGCGATAAAAAAAATTAGGAAATTATAAATAGAAAAAATAGGTACAAAAATTAGGTTCAAAAACTTTTTGTTACCAAGATACATATAACATAGATATTTTTTAATATATAGCTTTTTAAAAATCTTTAAAATATGGAAAACACTTATTTTAGTAATTTTTGTAAGATTAGTATTAATTTCCACTATATTTTCAATAATGATTTATATTGTAGTAAATTAAAAGCCCTAATGATTTATACAGATTTCACTTGTAGCTGTGAATTTTTAATTTTTTATTTACTTTAAGTAAAGTATTTTGTTTTTTTTAACTTAAACAGACACATTTTAAATACTGTTAATGTATTGTTAAACGTGTTATAAACATAAAACATAAATATTTGTTTTTTCTTTTTATTTAAAATGTATACCTACAGGTGCAGCCAAGCTTACAACAATTCGCCGTGCCGCTCCACGTCACGATCCGCGCCTCGTTTAGTACCAGAAATGGCCAGTTTTATTCAAAATTATCATACAAAATTTACTTGTTTATTCTCTATTTAATTATTTGACGAATAGGTTACCGCGATCCACAGCTTGTTGGTTATCTGGCACCAGATCAAAAAAAAATAAAAAATGAAAGCCAATGAAATCGTTCCTATATCGAAAAGCGCCGATGTACACCGAACCTGACTTCAAGTATGAATCAAAGGCAACAAAATAAAAAATACACTTAATTTGTTTATAAAAGTCAATAAGGATAGTTTGAGGTAAGTGGTTAATTGTAAACAAAATAATACAAAAAGTATTTCAATATTTAACTATTACCAAAAGTAAAATTCATCGTTATATCTTGTCTATAGATATGTAAGCAAAACTTATGAAAACATTTTTTCATGTTAATTTTAATAGACTAACTCTTACATAATAGGATTTTTACTTATACAGGGTGATTCAAAAATCAATCACGAAACTTAAGGGGGTGATTCTATTTGACAAAATAAGGAGAGAGCTTTATATAATTTTTTTTTCAAAATGTCATTTGTTTTCGAGTTACAAGCCGTCAAAGTTCAATTTTTATTTTGTTTTTTTCGCCATATTGCATTTATTTTTTAACCAATCCAGTTGATATTTGGCACACAAATCAAGCTTTGCAGATTCTAAAATTTTAAGACAAAAGTATTTTTTAAATACCGCCAGAGGGCACTTTACCTAAAACTTAAAAATTATTTACATCATAACTTTTTTATTTTGACAGATATCGCAAAGCTGGGAGCGCCATTTTATAGACAATCAAAAACTTAAAATATAAGGTACTCTTTATTGAAGTCGATAAACCTCACCGTTAAGGCACCAATAGACATCAAAGTTTTCATCAATTTCAATCAAATTACCTATATACATACAGGGTGTCCAGTAACTCAACCGACAAACTTTACGGAGCGATTCTACTACAGAAAATAAGAAAAAACTTCAAATAAACATATGTCCTAAACGTCTTAGTTTTTAAACTACGATGTGTTAAATATAAAAAAAAAACTTTAACTTTAATAACGTACTCCACAGTTTTATAAATGGTTATTAAAATATATTTTTAGTATTGTTTTGTTCACAAAAATTAACCTTAAACCATTGGCATCAGTGGCGAATTTACATATTTGTCGCCCGTACGCTTTAAATTTTTGCCGCCCCTAAACCTTACTTTACAATCTCATATGAACATACAAAAATTTTGAGGAGCAGAAAAAAGGTTTTCACCTACAAAACCATGTTTACTAACAACCCTAATTGTTATAAATCAATTCATAATTATTTTGATTTCTAAATCGAAATATACAATTTATGAAATAAATCGGCAGCCCCTAAAAATTTGTCGCCTTATAGACTTCAGCCTACTTAGCTTGCTGGTAAATACAACAGTGATTGACATTTTGTAAATGCCGCGGCACTCGCAGATCCTTGAAGCTTGAAGTTGGGTTCGGGGAACATTCCTTTGTTCGACGTACGATTTCGGTGGCTGGGATAAGCTTGATGTTCGGGGAAAATACCGTCCAAACTAACCAACCTGTTTTCTCGCGCTCCTTTGAAGCCAAAAAACCGGTAAGCTCTGAATCACCGGCTAATTATTTGCCAATCCCTTAAAACGACTACGTCCATACCATAGGTGCGCGCTATGTGGCAAGATATGCCACTGCCTACTGACCCGGTTTGGAAAAAATATAGAAGTAGAGAAATTAAAATCCCTAAAAAAATATATATATGTATATATCCTATGGCGTCATTCCATAGGACCTCGCCATACACAACGGCGTCCAAAAATTTGCGGCGTCCGGGTATACGACGC
Source organism: Listronotus bonariensis (assembly GCA_014170235.1). Lineage (NCBI taxonomy): Eukaryota > Metazoa > Arthropoda > Insecta > Coleoptera > Curculionidae > Listronotus > Listronotus bonariensis. The sequence continues at coordinate 75,649 of JACEGR010004074.1, forward strand.
CGTAAATTTTTTACACCCTTGTGTATGGCGAGGGCATACGATCGGACGCCAAAATGATAGCGGGGTGTATATATATTTTTTTCATATGTTTCTAAGTTGTTGGCGGCTACAGTAAATACTAATATATATAAAAAATATTTTATTCGTTAAATTTGTTTATCGTCATTAGGTAACAACCTGCCGAATATGTTCGGTTTATAGTACATTTAGTGGTGGACAAAAGTATTGGCACAGCTCATATGTTTGAAAATAAAATATCATTATCCTTGATTACAATTATTCCAAAATAAAATAAATTTTTTATATTATTCTTTTAACCAAAATCCAAAGTTTACATAAAAAAATTTGTCTAATCCAAATGAAATAGAAACAATAAAATAAAAATAAATAAAATATCAGAACTTGCTTGGACAAAAATATTGGCACTCTTAATATTTACCAAATATTTGAAAGATAAAATCGCTGAAAAAACTAATATGCAAATATGTGTTTATTACTTTTATTAAACATCAATATCGTCTATAGTTTTGGTGTGTCTTGGTGCAAGCATTTGAGAAGTAAATTTTTAAAGAAAATGGGTCGCAAAGGACAGGAAACTACAGTTTCTGAAAGAAAAATAATTGTAGATCTGCACCGTGAGGGTAAATCATACTTTGAAATTGCAAATATAGTGAGAAAGAGTCGTTATACTATCCGTAGTGTTGTAAAAAGATTTAAGGATAGCGATAATTTTCAAAACAAGCCACGAACGGGGCGACCATCAAAAATTACAGAAATGGAAAAACGAAAAATTATTAGAGAAATTAAAAGAATCCCCATACCTCAGCGTCAGAAATTACCTCAATGATTAGAGAACAGGATGATAAAGATGTTAGTGCCAAAACCGTTCGAAGAGTTCTGCATCGTGCTGGATACAGAGCAAGGGTTGCAAGAAAAAACCTTACATTAATAAAGTCAACCAAAAAAGCGTTTGGAGTTTGCAAATCGATATGTTGATAAGACTAATGAGTTTTGGGACCAAGTAATATTTTCTGACGAAAGTAAATATAACATCTTTCATTCAGATGGGCGATCTCTTGTCTGGAGGAAGCAAAACACTGAACTTGAACTAAAGAATTTGCACCAAACTGTTAAGCATGGGGGTGGAAGTGTGTTAGTGTGGGGGTGTATGGCTGCAGGAGGTGTTGGAAATCTTGTCTTCATTGATGGAATAATGAACAAAACCGTTTATTTGAATATTTTAAAAACAATTTGAAGCAAAGTGCTGAAAAATTAAATATTGCCAACAATTTTTATTTTCAACAAGACAACGACCCGAAGCACACAGCTTATATTGTTAAACAGTGGATAGCTTATAATGTGCCACATCAGTTAAACACTCCTCCTCAGTCCCCTGACATTAACCCAATTGAAAATCTGTGGAATGAACTAGAGAAGCGAATCAGAAAACATCATATTTCCAGCAAAAGTCAATTGAAGGAAATTCTTCAACAAGAGTGGACGTCTTTGGGACAAGAACTAACTCAAAAATTAGTCCACTCCATGCCAAACCGACTAAAGGAAGTGATAAAGAGAAAAGGACTTCCGACAAAATATTAGATTTGTATATAATTATATTATTATTTAGTGTGCCAATACTTTTGTCCATAGAAATTTTGCCATTATTTTTATTTTTAGTTAATTTAATATATTCAAGAAGAGTTCAGAAATTTATTTTTAAAAAAATATGTAGGTTTTGTAAGAATGTTCAACAAATTTAACTTTTTATATTTGTTTACATTTGTATTTGGGAAATATATATTTTTATTTAAAAAATATGTGCTGTGCCAATACTTTTGTCCACCACTGTATCTTATGTCGGCACAATAAACTTAATACGTGTAGCAGGTGGTAACTTGGGGAAAAGAAAAAAGGCTGTAAACAAAATTAGACCCATGCGTGTAACATCGTAAATCAATAAGCCATAATTTAATTAGTTTGATTTTAAATTATGGAGTAATATATCACGCAAAATAAAAATATAACTATACTACTAAAACGATCATTATTTAAGAAATAAAGTTACCCGTAACGATCCTAAATGACAAATAATTATATTTTTGTGTTCCTTGTATAAGGTCATACTATGAGAGCTTTTGCAAAGGAGGATAGCATACTTGTAAATTTTATTAAACTTATTTTTTTATATTTTAAATATGTTTACGAATGGTAAACAACATATGCTATAAATTAACACTATTTTATCAGTATTTTTACTAAGAACCGCGGATTATTTAAGAACTATTGAAAATAAAACTATCTTCATCTTCCACGAATACCTTTCTAAACAACATAATTACTTCATTTATTTTGGGAGGTCTATGCGGATCGTATCTCAAGCACCTAATAAATCCCACTAAAATTTCCAAAATAAACGGTGATTAAGCAGGATCAAAAAATAAATCTAATCCCAAAAGTTTTGAATTTTGGATTAAGGTGGTTCCAGTCAAATCAATTACACTTCACGAATTAAACGAGCTAATCCTACATTGAATCCAGGTCGAGGTATTGCGTTTAACTTTACTATGGTTTTTGGTTAAGTGTCAAAGGTCAGCTGGTAAAATTGTTTGCTTAGGAATTATTATTTTGTTTTAAAGCTTTTATTATGTTGAAAATAAAATTAACTTTTAAATTAAAAAAACTCATAATAAAATAACTCAACATAAAATGTGTCAGAGTTCCTTTATTTTATATTATTTATATATTTTTTAGAAATGTCAAATATTGAAATTTGTCATGCGCCTTTGAAATAAACAGGTAATATTTATGATTTAATCAATTGAGCCGCTAAATTTTCTATCTGGATAGAGCCTCCCAAATAAACGAAGAAAATTACTTCGTTCATATCGGGAGGTCTATCCGGTACAAATCTGAATCACCTGGGTAAATTCCACGGAAATAAACGGTCAGGATCGATCGGATTAACCAGGATCGAAAAATTAATTCAATTTCATTTTTTTTTTAATTTAATTAAAGTGGTTCAAGTCAAGCTAATTATACTGCACATAATAAACGGGTTAATCCCACGTTGAATCCGAATCGCGGTATTGCGTTTACCTTCACTCTGGTTTTTGGTAAAGTGCCAAAGATCAGTTTCAATTTATTGAAACTTGTTATGCGCCTGCGCAAAATAAATGTTTTCAAAATAAACAAATGATATTAAGGATTAAAAAATTAAGCCGCTCATTTTTCTATCCGTTCGTACGTTATGATATTTAAAAATAAAGAAAAGTGTTGAAAGTAAGTTTTTTTAATATTAACGGATTTCAAAAATATTGAAATTTCTAACTTATTAATATACAAACTAATATAATAAATATTAATATAATCGTATACTTTTGCTGATGTGAATCGATACATAACATTTACAGGTTATGATACTTTTCTTGTTAAAGTCTCCTCACGTGAGCCTAATACCGTCCCAGGGACGGCAATAGGCTTAAGTACTTACATGAACAGGGTATTTCATTTAAGAGGAAAATAGCATATTTTATTACTTTTTCAATATTCTTAAAGGAATTTAAGGGGGGTAAGGTATTTAATTTACAACTCACGTTTTCAAAGTCGGTGCCCCTGATAACTCCAAAACTACTGCACCGATCCTTTTGAAATTTTAAACACTATTTCTGTAAATCTTTTACGAGGTAACGCTGTCGAGTTTTTTTAAGCGCATTGGTTTAAGGGGGGTAAGGTATTCAATTCACAACTCACGTTTTAAAGTCGGTGCCCCTGATAACTCCAAAACTACTGCACCAATCCTTCTGTAATTTTAAACACTATTTCTGTACATCATTTACGAGGTAACGCTGTCGAGTTTTTTTTCATAATTTTGATTTTGCAATAACAAATTAGCCGATTTTTCCACAAATTGTGTTTCACTTCAAAGTGTTCAAAAAAATTAAAAAATTTGGAAAAAAAACTCGACAGCGTTATCTGGAGAAAACTATTATCTAACGAATGAACTTTGATTTTTGATTTCGGATGATCCAGCACCAAGTTATGAGGGGCACCGCAATTCAACTTTTTTCGAGACACGTCCGAACAATTGCTGCCATTGCCGTATTTTTTAATATTTTTTTGTAAAAATTTGATGAAACATTCTTCGAATGTCATACTTTAATGTACCATTGGTTGAGTAAATAAATTTTAACTGTGTCGTCAGAAAAAAAATCACGAAAACATGGCTTTTTTGTACGATTTGACCTTAGCCCCCCTTAAGAAAGCCATTTGCTCGGAGAATTTTAAAATCGTAGTAAAAAAACAATTGCAGAAAAAACAAAAGACTTACGTCATAAATGTTGTCTTTTTTTAAATGGAACACCATATTTATCTATATATTTTTAAATTCTATGGTCAATTCTAAGTGTTTTTTATTAAGGATACTACATGTTTATCTTTTACTGTTTTTGAGTTATTGACGCTTAAAAGGTCTCATATTTTTATTTAATTAAATATCTTAATATGAAATACATATCAGTATATCTTCTATGTGCTTTACTGGCATTTTCTCTAGATTTGTAATATAGCGTTACTATCTGTAATTTTTCATCTAACGAATAATATATTTTAAAAAACTAGTATTAAAATCCACCAATAGGTAAAAATTTTAATGATTTTAAAGTATTAGGTAATCACCTGTAAAACCTTTAATGTGTTTTGATATATTTAATTAAATAATATTTGAAAAAAATAAGACTATATGTACTATAGTAGTAAAGGTACTATATGTACCTTTAATAAAAAATAATTAAAATTGAGCAAAAAATTTTAAAATATAATTACAAATATAGCATTACATTTAAAAATGCAACATTGATGGCGTAATTGTTTAGTTTTTCATGCAATTTTTTAATACGATTTTTAAATTCCCCGGGCTAAAATACATCAATTGGCTATCTTAAATTTATTTTAAAATATGGAAAAAGTAAAGAAATTTGCAATTTTTTCTTTTTAATGGTATACCCTGTACAGTTAAATTTACTTCATTTGAATTAATTTTACTATCTTATCTTATACTTTTCTTGTGATCTATACATGCCGAAAAAGAAATTATGGAATGCTAAAGCAATGGAAAAAGCGATTAAAGCTGTGCGATAGAATAAAATGGGATATGGCAGTGACATTTAATTGTTATTGGTTCCCTACCTTTTATACTCATAATTTTTACCTAAGTTAACAAAGGACTTTAAGAATTTAAATAAATGGGTGATTAAATTAATACCATGGCTAGGTACAAATTTTTTAATAAGATTATTTAGAGTCCAACTGCGTACTGATTTACTGTAATTCTAATATCGTCCCCGGGACAAAATTAGGGGCCCGAAGATAACTTTAGATAATTTGCATATTTCTGTTATTATGACATTTAAAGTTTTAAGTGTAACTCTTTCGTATTTTGGATTATTTTATTTATACTTGTACCGCTTTGTGTGTAATTTTTATATAAAAAAAGGGACGGCATGTGACGACCCTTCCTTACTATATAGATCCAGAACTATAGACAAAAACTAAAAACGAAATTTACTACACGCAATTTTCTTTTGTGCCATCCAGTTAATTTGGTTTGACATGTTATATTAGATATTTGAATAATTTATTTACAATAAAAAAAGTACAAATAAATAGAAATTAGGTAGGTTTTTTTATATAATCTATTTATTATTATTTATATATATATATTATTACTAATGATACTATAAAATACATTTACTTTTAATATGAAACCATACTATAAGTATTGCAGTGTTTATCCAGTATTCGTAAATGCATCCTTTATTTCTTAAGAATTAGGTTGGTTTCCGGTTTTAAAATTGACTGCCAGTCAGACCTTTGAATATTAAGATAAATTAATAAAATTACCACTACAAAGTTGGATAAACTTAGTCTAAATAAGCAAACACTGGTAGCTTTAAAAAACTATATATTTATTTGATCTATTTATATCAGATAAAATAAATATGTTATACCGGATGTTTCTCACAGGTGACTCCCCTTATAACTTTTTTATCTTTTAAGATAGAAACGCCATTTTTGGTCATAACTCTCTTTTTTTCCAACGGAATGACTTGTTAGCATACACTAAAAATCATTTTATTTCAAATAGTTTTGTACTACCTATCTACATAATATTTTGCGAAAGGCTTTTTTCAAAAAAGCAAATAAAAAAAATCACCAGCAAAACGCTATTCGTCGTTGTCTAATAATTACGTGTAACGCATTTTTTTATTATATTATTTTAATATTTATTACATTTTTATCGTTTTTTTAATAAAGAGTAAAATTAAATAAAAAATATTAAAATAATAATAAAACCAATTTTAAATAAAGCGTCTTTATGTATCATCTTTTAAATTAGGCCCAAAAGGTTGCAAAAATAGTTGGATAAATCAATTAAATTTGTTTTTGTTTGAAACTGAATGCTCTTTTAGCATATGCTAACAAGCCGCCCTTGTTTCATTAAAAAAATTTTTTTGATTTTTTGACCAAAATTAGAACTTATCAAACTTTTACTCCATCAGGACAAGTCGTAAAAACAAAACACGATCAAATCTATATCTCCATGACTACCTAAATCAAAAACAACCAAATCATGGCATTTGAGATTAAAATTTAAAAAATATGATTTTAAAAGCCAAAAGATTAAATACAGGGTGTCATTATATTCAGAATGTTGTATTCTTTTAATATATGATAAAATTTACATATGGTGCCACTTAAAATTTGAAAGTGGCAGTCCTTGTCAGTTAAACCAAAAGTAATAGAAAAAAGTGCATAAATAAACCAATACTTTAATTATGTCAAATATTAATGTAATAAATTTTATTTTTCTTCTCTGAAAGTCTATAATACTTTTGTGTACAAATTGGTTATAAAAATATATAAAAATACACATACATACGTCAAATTTGTATATCCTGATATGTATCCATTTTTAAAACAATATCCTCAAAAAATGTAAGAAAACACTAAACACACGTTTTATTAGTTTATTTTGAACAATACCCGAAATCGATATTATAATTATTTTAATTTAAACACCTCTACACAAAAAAAGCCGCTTATAATATTTCAATTTGGCCGTATTCGTGATACCTAATCCTGAACTGCTCGACGCGCGATTGCTGTGTTGCTGGATAAACATGGGGGTGGATTGTGGCGTTGCCGCTTTTCGCAACAGGAATTCTGTAGACATGGTAGTAGGGTTTCGCCAAATCCTATAAAGTAAAATATAGTACACGTTCAAAAACTAGATATCAAACCAGTCAAAATGTATGAACTTGGCCAGTCCACTTTCAGTTTTAAATTGAACAGCCAATAGGTTTTTAAAATTTTAACCATTATTTAAGTGGTTTCGGCATTTAAATTAGGTACGAAGTCGTTGTAAATAAAATTACAACTATTTATTTACAAAAGTGAATTCTCCTTAATGTTCCTAATTAAATTAAAGTAATTTTACTGATATCCAAACCAAAAACCTAAAATAAGAGCTACAATGCCTAGCCAGAATTGCGAAGTAAAATTTAATGAAAAAACTAATAAAATTTATAAGAAGTTTAAACATGTATTAAAGTAAAATTAGTACCAACAAGTATTCAGAATTCATAGGTCTTAAATTTCGAAAATTAAAAACATATATTTTCATCAAAATTGGTGTAGCACTTAAACGATTATTCCGAGGTTTTTTTGTAATTTTTAATATGGATAATAACAAAAGTACAGAGGGTTATCTGTAATACCTGGTGTAAAACCAGTGTCTGACTGGGGACCATTTGGCCTAGCGGGCAAAAGTTTAATGTGATCCCTCTTGATTTGTACAATTTTTAAATTAAAGTATTTAAACATTTTTGCAATGAAAAAATGGTATTATTTTATTAAACAAAAAGTATATTTTATAAACAATTTCATATAAATATTGTTTAAGTACAAATTTTAGGTTTTGAACGTTAAGGTAAGATAACTTCTAATTTAGGAAAATTATTAAGGCTTTTTGTAATGGTAAGTACATTAAATTATAAAATAACTTTTGAAGATCTGCTTCTATTTTTAGGAAATAAATTAGGTGTTAAATTTATTTTTAGCAGATCTTAAATGGCTGTTTTTTGCATCTAGTTTATAAAAAGTTGTAAAAGCATCCATATAAAATATGAAATATAAATTTTATGCAGTTAAAGAAGTGTTGTGCAAAAATGACATATTTTTCATTGGTAAAACAATTTTCCCGTGACCCAAATCATATACTTTTCCTAAAAGAATATCTTTTTTATTCAATTTTTTATTTAAAAATGGTCCTAATCGTAAATAAAAAAACTTTCATTTCCGTAACCTAAAATTTTATTTTTCTAAGCTTATATTGGAGTATAGATTAAAAATATGACAATGGCACTCTTAAAATGTGATTTTAAGAAAGGCACTGGCTAAGCGACCACCGGCGGTTTTGTTCAATTATAAAAGAAAACCGTGCGTCTTAAAATTACAATAAAAATAAAAATTTGAAAAAATGTATAAACAATTGTCAAAAAAGAAAAACATAAAAAAAAGGAAAAAAGTTATTTTTATCCGGAATTGAACTCGGGACCTGTCGCTTACGGGTCAACGCTCGTAAGTGCCTTTTTACACAAACCGGTAATGTCGATGCCGGTGACGGTTTTGACGCCGAATTGCATATAAATAAAATAGTATTTTTACACCTTGCCCAGCCCGACTTATTTGCTGGTCTCGTGTAAAAAGATATGTTATACGATACCAGAGCCGTCACCGGCACCGACCTTGCCGGTATGTGTAAAAACGCACTTACGCTTGAGCCATAGGGGAGAACTTAAATAAATTTATTAAACCTTAATATGCTTAAAGAAATAGGCCGTTGTTATGAATCATTTATTTTGTAACTTTTTTCCTTTTCCTGCGAATTTTAAAGTTTGTTCCACCCTCAATACATGCATACATTAATTGGTTAATACTTTAGCTTTAGTTCTATGAAACGATAAGTTTTTTTGCCGCTAAACTACTTCTGGCTTTTATTTTCCTTAAAACTGTACATAGATACATATTTTTTAACTTTTAAAGAGCTTCAAAAAATTTCGTAGGTGTCAAACGTGTCTCCAAAATTTTTGTTTGTTGATCAATAATAAAAATAATACAGGGTCCGGCAAAATGTATTACCTATTTTGTTTCTTTAATATAAAAAAATGTATCGAGTATTCACTATGGCAATATTTTTATTTGGAAAAGTAGGCTTTGGAGAGTTTATTAAAATTGTTGACAGTTGTCAAAATGCCGCGTTGGTTAACAGAACATCGCATTTTTTGTGTCGAAAAATTTATTGAATATAATTCCATTATAGCCGTTCAAAGGTGTTTTCGACGTCAATTTAATGACCGACAGTGTCCGCAGCGGAAGACCATTACAGTTTGGATTCGTAAATAGAGGACAGGAGGATCCGTTTTAGACAAGAAGTCAAGTGGGCGGCCAAGATCTGCCTGCAATGCACTGAACGAAGACAGAGTTAGAAATGCAATTATCGCTAGTCCCAAAAATCTGTTGTTAAACATGCTACTGTTTTAAATTTATCTGAGCGAAGTACACGAAGAATGTTAAAAAAAGAATTTTCACCCATACAAGATCGCCATTGTTCAAGAAATAAATCATCAGGATAAGATTAATAGACTTGAGTTCTGTCGCCTTCTTCGTACCAATTATCAAGGTATTGAAAACAATATGTTTATGAGCGATGAGGCCCACTTTTATTTAAACGGAGATGTAAATAAACGGAATTGTCGTTACTGGGCTCAAGAGAATCCACGCGAAATTCATCAGCGTCCATTACATTGTCCCAAAGTAACTGTATGGTGCGCCATCTCCTCGTCTAGGATAATCGGACCTTATTTCTTTGAGGAAAATGGTCAGACAGTAACAGTTACTGCCGCACGCTATGTTCAAATGTTGCAGATATTCTTCTTACCGCAAATTCAAAATGAAATTGGACATTACTGGTTTCAACAGGATGGCGCAACAAGCCATACGGCAAGAATAAGCATGGATATTTTGCGACAATCCTTTCCAAACAGACTGATTTCTAAGAATGGTACCATTCCTTGGCCAGCAAGATCGCCCGACCTTTCAGCACCAGATTATTTTCTCTGGGGCTATTTAAAACATAAAGTGTTTGCCAATAAACCTAGAAATGTAAGGGAGCTAAAAACAAATATTGCCAATGAAATCCACGCTATTTCTAGGCAAGTTCTTCAAAATGTAATGAGAAAATTTATGAACCAGTTAGAAGAATGTATTGAAGAGGGTGGCGGTCATTTGCGGCACACCATATTCAAAGCATAATAAACTCCCATCTTTCTTGTTTAAGAATACATGTTCCTTTGTTGTGTTTTTAAAGTTAATAAATTTTTATAAGCAATTTAAAATGGGTTGTTCATTTTGCCGGACCCTGTATTTAACAATAAAACAAATAATTATTAAACTTTACTATTAATCGGCGGTTTTTATTAGTTAAACCGCCGGATGTCGGCTTTTATCGATAAAATTAGTAAAATCCGCCGGTGAAATAAAATTAATTATAATTTTCGGCGGTTTTCATATACGTAGATATAAAAACCGCCGGACTACTTAAAATAGAGCAAAACTGCCTTTAAGAAAACATAAAACTTTTATTTAAGGAAATAATTTGGAGATTTTTTTTGCAAATTGTTTTAATAAGGGGTGATTCACTTGGAGGTTTTTTTTTAATTTAAAAATTGAAAAAAGTATCCTTATTAAGTAATATTTATTATCATACGAAAGAACTATATCTTAAATTAATTTTTTAAAGATTATGACTTTTAAAAGTTGGTCTTAACTGCTGTTAACATTGTCTGTTCTTAAGCTACAATTTCCGAGCGTCAAATCAATTCGTCAAAATCATCACGTACACTCGCAGCTACTGCCGCTATATTTTCTGCACTACGTGCTGGATGTGGCTCATTGATCAAGAATGATCCAATAATACAAATTGAAGGTTAAATTTTTGTGATGGTGCAACAAATAGTCGGCTCAGTACGCCGAATATGCGTGTAAGTTTCCCGAAGCGCACGAAACACATTTCTCGGAGAATGATGATTTTCATAATACAGTTGAATAAGTTTTAGACGTTGTCTTTTCAGGATAAATTGCCAAACAGTGCTCAACACAAAATAAATACCATGACAGTTTGAAATTTTGACCCTCTCATCTATCCAAAAATACCTACTAGAAAAAGTACCTCTGAATGAATTACCCCTTATTTAATTTTTCACTTTAAGGTAAAAATTGCTAAATTACTGTATGTTTTTATGATATATGTATTACTTTTGTCTCACCTTATTTTCGTGGTTGTCAGGTGGCAAATGTTTAACTTTTTTCTTAGCTTACTTTCATGGTTAGTTCTGATGACCCAGTCCAACATTGTGCAAAATAAATAGGAAAAGGGGCATCGTGCCTAAAAAATAACAAAATAAACCTAAAAGACTTACACAATATACAGATTGTTTGAAAATTAAAATAAAAACTGTAAATTATGCTCGTATATGAATTTACATTTTTTTTTCAGTCTAGACTAAATCCACAGACAAATTTTGGCAATTTTTATAAAACATAAAATGCTGTTAATGAAAGAATTTCCAGGATGTTACCTAAAAGTAGAACATTTTTGTCAAAATGTTTCTTACTAACGATTACTGTTTATACAATATTAATTACCTTAAGTATTAATTAAATACGCTTTAAAAAAGATAATGTTTTTTATTTTATACATTAATGAATTTCCCAAATTTGCAGCTACAGACTTTTATGTTAACAATCATACACGGTACAATTTTTATTTTTTAGTTGCATTTATTGTCGCTACTTAACTATAGGCGCTGTTAACCACAGTTTAAGGTTTTTGTGTAAATAAAACTATTCTTATTTAATTAGGAAATTTTACAAAAACGCACTTTTAACAGTAAGATTCTAAATAAATAATTTGAAACTAAAATTTGTAATTTGTCTTAAGATAATAATTAAAGACCATGGAGCAAAATCCAACACTCAAACAAATCCGAAAATGTCCACTTTTTGCTTAAAAATACGCCATCGGCTATGTGCAAAATTCTTATAGCGACGTTAATGTCCTTTGGACTGGACGATTTTTGCACCAATCTAAACGACTTTATTTAAAGTAGGAAAAAATGGCCTTAAATGACATATTTTATAAATTTTGGCCTATATTTCAAAAAACAATAATGCGATTTATTATAACAAATTGTAAAGTGCATTTATTACTAATTTAAGTCATTACTTAAGTCAAGGTTTACCTAATTCAGCATAGAAAAACATATATTTTCATAATGTCTCAAAGTATGTCATTTTAGGCATGGTGTCAGATAAAATGACACAATAGTTTTGGCTAAAATGGCATATACCTTTTGCAGACGATTTCAAGGATTTTATAAAGTAAAATATATCTATACATATATAAAATTTAATTTATTTCTATTGAAAACACTGACATTCGTGTATTTTTTTTATATCCTATTTAAATTAGCGTAATATTAATAAAGCTTATATTATATATTAGCTCGAAAACGTGCTTATTTTTTTTGTTGCAATTAGGAAACTCCCTGTATAATAAATATATACTGTGTACACGGATGGACTTAACTATACCTGTAATTTTGTTTATTTTTAATATTTCGAAAAAAGTTATTCTTTATAAAAATGTTTGGTTTAATTAAAATGTTTAAAACTATACCATACATCGTCAAAAGATATACAGGGTGGGTTAATATCGCCAAACAAATATTGCTTTGAAAAATAACGGGAATCAAAGAACTAATTTTTGAAACTACCTAATTAAAAAGCATAATGAAGTAATTAAAAGTGTTTTTTTTTCAATTGGTTATGGTTTTCGAGAAAAATTAAGGTTTCTGTAAAAAAAAACTAAAAAAATGTTTTTACAATCCAGTGAAAAAAGAACGTTTTTCTTAAAGGGTAAAAGCGTTAAAAAGTCGCCTTTTGATATACAGAGCGGTTTAAAATTACAAAAATAGCAGTCATTTTCGGGTTACCAATGCAATACACGTGTGTGTCAAAAATCGACATACCGAATTTTATTTTTCTATCTTAAAACTACTTTCACTGGTTGCCCCCTAGAAAAAAATTCTATATAAAAACGACGTTTCGGTGGCAAGTCTGCCACCGTTGTCAAGTTAAAAATGAAGTTAAAAAATAAAAATAAAAAATTAACTAATATTTAAATTAGAAATGATTAAATTTTATGCTTTTAAAATCGCAAACTGATAATAGTTTGACATATGTGTCATGAGTGACATAAGTAACTGGTGTATTTATTATTGTAAGACAAAAAGGGAATGAGTTAATTGATTTTTAGCTTTCCTGAAGATACTTCAGTATCAAGCAAAGGCAACCAAGTGTTATTTAAATTAACTGAAATTGATGCTACACAATTATCTTTATTTAATAATATATACGCACTTTCTTTGATTTTGCGTTTTTTAGAACAAGTTTCCTTTGCTAAAATACTCGAAGCATCCCAGTTTATTCTGTGATTGTTATCAAATGCGTGTTGGCATATTTTTGATTTATGAAATTCTGTGTTTTTAATGTATGATCTCTGTTCTTTGATGCGTTTCACCTATATAAAACTTATTGCATTCGCAAGGTATTTTATAAATAACATTTTTGTATTTTCATTTAAGTTGTATGGTTTTGTTTTTGTTAATTGAGATCTAATGGTGTTTTGTGTTTTAAAAGTTGTGCGAATATTAAATTTATTTCCTATTCGTTGAATTTTATTTGATAGTCCGGGAATGTATGGTAAAAATAAATTTGTAATAGGTCTATTTTGATTTTGTCTTATATTTGGATTTTCAAATTTATGGAAACAATTTATTTATAAAATCAAGAGGATAATTATTTTGAATTAAAATATCTTTTAAATAATCTTTTTCATTGTTTATATTTTGATTAGAACAAATGACTTTAATTCTATCAAATAGACTTTTTACAACTCCCTTTTTAACCATTATTTGAGTTAAAGTTTAAGTATCTATTTGTGGGTGTAGGTTTTCTGTAAATTTTTGTTTCGAAATTATTTAAATCTTTTTTATTAAAATAATACATTAATACACAAGAACAAACTATTAGGTTTACTTTAAAAAAGAAAACAACTCACAACTACCTTTTCTTGACATTTTAATCGTAAACACAATTCTGCAGAAAAAATCCATGTGAATAAAGTTTGATACATTGGTGCCAATCCCTCCAAGTCTAATAAGATAAGAAAGTCATATTCTTTGGTGTTTTGTTTTATGTAGCAGGAGACAATCCTTAAAATCTTATACTTTTTATATTTTATATTATATTTTACTTAAATTTTGTGGACACTAGTGGGTATTTTACCTGTCCCTTAGGTCCAGAATAAATAAATAATAAATATAACCATTCGTGCGCGTTCTGGTTAGTTACTTACATCCCTTTGGATGTTTATTTACACGTGACTAAAAAGTTGGGAATAAAAGAAAAATGCTCTGAAAATAAGCGAACGAATGAAACTTAAAAGTCTGGGGTCTTTCAATTGGGATTTATAAATAAAAAAATCGGTACCCTAATGTTGAATTAGAAAGGAATTCGGTATGTAAGTAGAGTGTTTGTAATGAAAACTTTTTGTAGGTGTTTTTGTTTTGGAAAATCGATAACAATTATTTACAGGGTGTGACATATTCAAAGATTTTTAAAGAAAACCTATATTTTTGTATGTTTCACAGAAAAACTGGCCTTTTCTTGACAGGTTTAAATTTTAAGCCAAATTTACCGCAATCCTCTATCCGGCATTGTTACTCTTCATAGTGTGTTTCTTAATTTTTACGCTTTTGTCAATCTTTTATAACTTTTTTATTTTAAGAGATTTTTTAATTCTCTAAAAACATTTTCAATAAACATTTTAGACAGATTGCAGATATGCACAAGGTTTTTTTGTAGAAAGACGCATTTTGACTTATTTATTTGTTATATATATATATATATATATATATATATATATATATATATATATATATATAATGTATATATATATATATATATATATATATATATATATATATATATATATATATATATATATATATATATATATATATATATATATATATATATATATATATATAACGAATTAAAAATGATTAGAAAATTACCTCTTCAAAAATGCACCAAATTTTAAATTTGTTTTAATCTATTTCTGCAAAACTGCATATTTTGCCATTTATTATTACTGATATTGGCTAGAAAGTAGGCCATAAAATAATTTTTAACAATCTTATTATGACTTTAATATTTTATAGTTGCAGTAGCAGAAAACCTTTTATATTATTAATTTAATACTGCAAATGAGAGAATAAATAAACCTATTTTAAAAGAAAACTTTTTTCCAGTTGATGTTTTAACTTAAAATAATGTTTGATCAGCTTTTATAAATACGTTTATAATTATTGCAACAAACAACAATTATTGTTACGTATGCGGGTAAATAAAAGATTACCATAGAAAACGCAAGCTTGCTTGCAAGTGAATATAGCTTGGGTACAAGATATTAAAATCGGATAAAAATTAAATAAAATGCAATTAATTAAATTACTTTTTGGCATACAAATAATTTCTGGCCTAATGCCAAGGAATGTCCTAGCAATTTGTTTTTAAACAGAAAGAAAGGTCAAGTAAAACCTTGTTTTGAGGGCACTTTAATTCTTTATTTTACGCCATTTTGTTTTTGAAAATCGGCCCAGACGTTCCAGACTTACAAGCCAATGCCATAAAAACTGCGCTATTTGTACAGCATTTTGGACGAATTTTAAACGGATCCATTTGAAAAAGAATGTTGGCTAGTGTCCGCTTGGCACCAGGCCACGTTACCAAATTATTATTAGGCAATAAAGTAGTTTGAGTGACAATTCTTTATTTAAATTTTACTTTATTTCGATACTTTGTTTCATTCAAAAGATAACAAGGGAAATAATTAATTTAATTAACATATTTTGCTTACTTACATAAGTTTTTTTGTAGTTATTTTTAGCAAGCCCTTTCATTCTTAATACCTTCTCATATTGTGGCAGGGCAATAAAAATAACTGGTTCGCCAATCGTTATTCGGTTCATCGGTTAAAAAAATGTAAAGAAATTATATGCTTTAAAATTGAATTGAAAGGTTTCATTTGAACAAACATACATGCATTGCATGTTGCGTGAAAAATAGTGAACAACGAATCTGCAGCTTCGTAAAACGCATATGTTATTTTTTTCCGTCTTCATAAGGTTTCTTCTTTTCTATAATTATCTGGGACACACGATATGATGCTTTAGTTGCAACCTTACTTTTGTCACCTTTATTGACCGTAATCCAATTTAGTTGCTTTTTATTTTAGTCTTTCCTTCAAGTAGTAGAAAATCATATACCGGGTGCATGTCAACGCATCTATTAGGCAAGCCATAACTTCTGGAGTATTAGACATATCAAAATGATACTTGGTATAAGTAAATGGCATGGAAAAAGGAGAGTTTTCGCGTATTCCTTACTTTTCGTTACTTCCGCTTTAACAGGAAATGACTCCAACTTTAAAATTTTAAATGAAACTCCCTGTATATTTTTAAATTTTTGTATTCCTGAAACAATTATTCTAAATCGTGTGTTGTCTTCTTAAAAATATTTTATGCCCACTTGATTTTTTGAGACAAATGTGTTTTATTGTATCTAGGTGGCTATAATCCTTCATTATTCCGATCGCAAATACGTTGGTATTATTAGATTTGTCAAAAAATCTCTTATTTGAAAAGTGCTTGTCTAAAAGGGTTACTTTTTAAAAAATTATAGTTAGACACGAAAATGTCAATTCGCTAAATTGTTTTATTCCTATCTTTTAAACTGGGCACTAAAATTTTCCTATTGTATTATTCTAACATTACCTGTGGCAATATATTAATTTGCGTCCATTTAGGGCTACCTAGATGCAATATTAAAAATGTCTCTAAAAAATTAGGTAGGCTTAAAAACTTTCTGAAAGGTCACATTCTGACTTAGAGTTGTCTAGGAATCCAAAAATGGCAAAATTTACACTGTGCTCAATTTAAAAATTCGAAACTAAAGCCGGGTAAACCCGAAGCGACTGGAAAATGAAAAATATGCGTAAACCCTTCTCCGCTCATACTATTTACCTATACCAAGTCTCATTTTAATATGTCAAATACTCTAGAAGTTATGGCTTGTGTAATAAGTTCGTTGCCACCCGGTATATAATTTATCGAAATAAAAATGTTTATTAACTAACTATTGCATAACAAGCATTTATTTTACCCTTTACTTTTTTTTAAAAGGTATTAATCTTTTAATTTTTAACAAAAATGGTAAGTTCTTACTTT